>VHZZ01000315.1:32586-43212 GCA_009801015.1 Silene noctiflora
TAGTACAATAATGAGTCCTATTACAAATTGCTTGAAGAGAGGTATGTTTGTCTGGGATGAGAATGCTCAAAAGGCATTTGAAGTAATTAAAGACCGTCTTTGTACCGCACCGATATTGGCTTTGTCTGACTTTACTCAACCGTTTGAAGTCGAGTGTGACGCAAGTGGTATAGGTATCGAGGCTGTTTTGATACAAGGTAAACGACCCATTCCTTATTTTTCGGAGAAATTAGGAGGGGCTAGATTGAATTATTGTACTTACGATAGAAAGTTATATGACATTGTTAGAGCCCTTAATCATTGGAGTCATTACTTACGGCCGAACCATTTTGTCTTACATTCGGATCATGAGTCTCTAAAATACGTAAATGGGCAACAAAAATTGAGTATGCGTCATGCTAAATGGGTTGAGTTTTTGCAATCCTTTCACTTCTCTTTAAAGTATAAGGATGGCAAGAGCAATGTGGTAGCCAACACTTTGTCTCGCAGGTACACTCTACTCGCCACCTTTGAGGTGCGTTTGCTGGGGTTCGAAACTTTGAAAGCTTATTACTCCACTGATGTGGAGCTTGGTGTAATATTCGACAAATGCACCACTGGTGCGAACGGAGAATTCATGATTCAAGACGGGTTCATATTTAAAGGAAATCGTCTTTGTGTTCCAAGATACCCAATTCGGGAGTTATTGATTCGCGAGGCTCATGGAGGTGGTTTGGCTGGGCATTTCGGTGTGGCTAAGACTTTGGAGGTGCTCAAGGAGAATGTTTTTTGCCAAAAATGCTAGGGGATGTTACTAATCTTGTAGCAAAGTGTGTGACTTGTAAGATGGCTAAGAGCTCGTTCAAACCGGGCCTCTATACGCCGCTACCAATACCATTGCAGTCATGGGAAGACGTATCTATGGACTTCATTGTTGTTTTACCTCGGACCCAAAGGGGTAAGGATGCTATCATGGTTGTGGTGGATCAGTTTTCCAAGATGGATCATTTCGTTGCGTGCCACAAGGCAGACGATGCTAGAAACATTGCAGATTTATATTATAAGGAGGTGGTGCGTTTACATGGCATTCCGAAGACCATTGTTTCGGATCAAGGCTCGAAATTTTTGAGCTATTTGTGAAACACTTTGTGGAGAAAGGTGGGTACGAAGCTCCTATTTAGTACTTCACATCACCCCCAAACGGGTGGTCAAACCGAGGTGACAAATCCACCTTGGGTGCATTGTTGCGCGGGTTAATAAGCAAGACACAAAAAGATTGGGATGTTAAGCTCGCCCATGCTGAATTCGCTTACAACCGAACTCCCGCTTATGCTAATGGACGATCCCCTTTTGAAGTGGTCTATGGAATAAACCCATACTTGCCTCTTCATCTAATTTCATTGCCGAGAGACGAGCTAGTTCATAAAAATGTCGACTCCAAACTCAAGGCCATGCTAAAATTACATCAGCAGGTTCGTGACCGCTTAATGGAAATTAACACGGCTTATCAACGTAAGTCTAATAAGAATCGTAAGTCACGCGTGTTTGTTGAAGGTGATCTAGTGTGGGTGCACTTAAGGAAGGATCATTTTCCAAGTAAACGCAAGAATAAACTAATGCCTTGCGCTGACGGACCTTATCGTGTAGTAGCCCGAGTCAATGACAATGCCTACAAGATTGAACTTCCGGGAGACTATGGAGTTCACGCTACTTTCAACGTAGGAGACCTCACACCCTATCTCGATGATGACGGATTGGCTGAATTGAGGTCAATTCCATTCAAAGGGGGAGGGGATGATGCGGTTGGCAGTGGTGAAGGGTAGAAGGTTCCAAGCGATGGTGCAAGGTTGGATGATGTTGGCGTGGCGGTTCACCTGAGTATGAGAATTAGTCCAGTTCGATGGCTCATTTCGTAAGCTTGCTCACATACTTGGAGCCAGTTTGAATAATTGGAGGGCTTATCTTTTTTGCCAATTTAATTACTAGACAAGAGGTTAATTAGCTTTCATTGTGAACTTTATTTAGCTTCCTTTGAGAACTTTAATTGTCTTAATTAAGCACTCTTAATAACAGGCTTTTTACCCATGAGCATTTAGATCAACTGGCAAGGGGTTGTTCTAGCTTAACCAGAGGTCTCGTGTTCGAGCCCTGGGAACGCAGCAGTGTTGAAACTCATGAGGGGGCGCTTTACCGCCCTAGTGGTCCTACCCGGCTCGACTCCGGATTAAACCGGATGGTTTACACCAAAAAAAAAATAACAGGCTTTTCAGTTGTACTCAAATAAGCCATAGCTTGGCTATATAAACGTGCTTATGAATTGAATAAAACACAACAAATTTGATAGGAAAACTCTCTCCAAAACTTGCTGAATTATCGACATAATTCCTCCTCAATAATTGGAACGCGTATTCTAATTCTTGAGCTTTCGATTGTCAAGCAATAGGTCTTGTTTGCAATCACGATCAGTCAAACCATAGGTCTGGTTTGAGGATCATCTATCTCGTTTGTCTTGCATCGCTGCATACTCGTATCACCTTATAATTCACAAGCTGACCCAAAACTGACCTAAATTAGTGAATAACTCAATTTCCACCTCGTTTAACTGAAATAGATTTTTTTTAATTGATTATATCTTGATATGCGTGGAGTATGAGTGAAATAAACTTTTAACTCTGATAGTAACAAATGAAAAGTAAACATGTCATTATCCTTCACAACAACCATCCCCTTTCAAGTTTCAACTATCTTTTCTCACATACTCCAAAAAACAATTAGTCAAAGTAAACAATAAAAAAGAGAAAGTAAAAGCAAGTAAAAAACATATGAAATTATTTAAGAGATTTTTTTTTTAAAAAAATTGGCGGAAAATGAAAATATTTAACATTATGGTGTCTAGGTAGAATCGTTTCTTATGAAATAGTAATGAAAATGAAATGGCATAACATGAGAATTGAGAAGTGACCCTTTTAAAAACGACTCATCGCTTCTAATGATGGTTTTATGTTTGTTATGAGTTGCGATACATGAGTATTTGAGATATAATACGAACACGGTTCAATTGATAGCTATTAATAGCATCGCTCCTATCTGCAATTTTAATATGAGACCCATTTTTCAACAACCGCAAATAAGTACTCCATAATTCCATAACATTTATTTGACGCAATAAACGACATTATGAACGACCCTTTGATCCGAAAAACATCGTTCCTAATGGCGGTTCGCTTTCCGATCCTACGTGAAGCTAATCCTTCCTAACCCAATTTGCTAAACAAAATTTTGCTTTTTACAAAAATTAATTAAAAATAAATAAATGTACTATGAATAATTTATTTATTTTTATCAAAAAAAACAACCAAAATTAATCACTCCAAAAAAAATCAATATCTTACCACTCACACCAGTCACCTCCATCCCAGATCACCGTCAGGCGATTTATCTTCTTCAACAGCAGGCAGCCATGGCCGCCATTGCCACCACTATCATTGCATTCACCTTAGTTCTCATTTTTTCACCTTCTTTCGCTTCTGAAACTGATCACAAGGTTAATTTTCCTCACTTCACTCTTTCTTTTACTTTCTTACTGCACTAATGCTTGTATCTTTGATATGTTCTTACCCCAGATCCTTTAGTTTTTATTTAACTGGGTTTCTGCGTTAGATCTTCGATTATTTTGGGTTTTTTGAGTTGATGGTAATGTGGGTATGTGGTTAAACTGCAAAATTTTTGCATCTTTGAGGTTTTTTTTTTATTGATTTGATTGTTTTTCTGGGTTTGGAGATGATTCTTTTAGGTGTTTAGCGCGCTTTGTTGTTGCTAAGTGTTGAAAGATCAACTTTCTGTTTTGTTTTTTAGAATTGTTACTGTCTGTGGTGTTAAAGAAGCTGGGATTTTGGGATACATGTAATGCCGTAGAGATTTCAGCGCATTTATGAGCGTTTTCCAATGAATTTTAAGCCAGCAAATGCGAAATTGAGTGGGAGTGGGAGTGGTGGCTTTGTGAAAGTTCATTGTTCTCGATTGTGTTGAGTAGCAAATATTTAACTGCCTTGGTTCGTGCCTCATTGCCATACTCTTGATAGTTTGTCAGCATTTAGCTGTTTCAAGGTTTTTTAGCCATGGCTTCGTATCTTCGTAAATTTCATAGATTTGAGCTGTAATAGGATCAGAGTTTGCAAACTAAGCTTAAGCTGAATTAATGGGTCCTACTTTTGTGGCTTAAAACATCGATTCATCAATGTCCTTTTGGAAGAAGCAGTTAGGCCATGGTTTGGGATGATTGTTGATCTTTGTTTTGAAATGTTGGGTGTTCTAGCATGAAATTATCCTATTATTATCTTAGAGCCTCTGATAAGAAAACGGAATAGCAATCACAAATAGTATGATTACTAGAGTGCAGTAGATATTTAAACAGGTGGGATTGCGGGAATAACTGGCAAGTGGCAAGTACTGGCAACCAACCCATTCCCTCCGTAAATCTATTTGCTTAAAAACTGTTTCATGGAACTTTTGTTACCCTTCTTTTTGCTACGCTTTAGGTTTTCTAAGAATCCACAGCCACAAAGCTGCTTTATGATTTTGTTATAGATAAATGCGATGCCATGTTTTTGTTTTTGTGTCTAGTTTGATGTTCTCATCTTAGTGGTTATCGCTGTTATGCAAGCCTATTTTGCATGTGCATGAGTTGTTCATTGGATATTGCCTTTTACACAATTGTGAGAAATCACTGAAAACTCAGCTTGAGTTATTTGAATTATAGTATGAAGCAGGTGAACATGTGACTCTTTGGGTTAATAAGGTTGGTCCTTACAACAATCCACAAGAAACTTACAACTACTACAGTCTTCCGTTTTGTCATCCATCCGGGAATTCTGGCCACAGGTGGGGTGGTTTGGGTGAGGTTCTTGGTGGCAATGAACTTATTGACAGCAAAATTGATATCAAGTTTGCAAGTAAGTAATGAGTAGGGTGTCTTTCTAATTGATGGATCCCTGCTTTATTTGTATGTAATCGTTATTTATTGGTGTGTTTATTTGCTGAATATTGATGATTTGCCATCTCTATTGGCAGAGAGTGCTGAAAAGACTACCATATGTGAACTTGAACTTGATGCGACAAAAGCCAAACAGTTCAAAGATGCAATTGAAAATTCCTATTGGTTTGAGTTTTTCATCGGTGCGTCGTTTATCCAAGATTTAGACAACTCATGATTTTCTTTTTCCTTGTGAGATGCCACTAAATAAGCTCTAGCATTATGGTTTCTCTATGTTATCGGTGTCATTAGGATTCAGGGCTCACTTTCTTAAGTTTCCTTTCTCACTGATTCACTTGCGTAGTACTCCCTCCCTTCAAATACAAACACCCCGATCCCACCTTTTTAGTGAGAGGAATTTTGATTTATGGGATGTTTGGACTTGAAGAGAGGAAGAAACATGTAGTCTTTGTTAACTTTTCAATACTGACTGTTTGCTTTTCATCCTGGATTGCCGAACATACTTCAGACGATTTGCCACTGTGGGGTATGTCTCCGTCCTTTCCCCTTCCGAGGCTGGCTTGTGATTGTAGCTCTAGCTCCTTTTTCTTGCATACTCAATCTCTAATTCTCTGCACACAGGTTTCGTGGGGGAATTGCATTTTGATAAGAATAATGAGAACAGCAAGCACGTTCTTTACACAAACAAGAACTTCATCATTAAATATAATGGAAATCAGGTAAGTTCGATTACCTCTGCCTCTGGGTATCCGAGCTTTATTGTTTCTTGTTTATCTCATATTGCCAGTTATAACATACATTACTTGTTTTTGCCACAGATCATTCATGTTAATCTCACTCAAGATGGCGCTAAGCCTGTAGAAGATGGGAGGGTTTATGATATGACTTACACTGTTAACTGGATTCCAACAGACATAACCTTTGCCAGGCGTTTTGACGTATACTTGGATTATCCCTTCTTTGAGCATCAGGTTTGTACTATCTTATTTATAAAATAATAATTTATGTAGTTACCCATGTCTTCCATTTTTATACAGTAAAGCCTTTTCATTTAATCTGTAATGATTTTCTTGAGTCACGTGGTTGAGTTGAAACATCTGAATATATATGGGGAGTTGAGCTCCTCAAACACATCCAGGAAAAATAAAGTGAAATAAACTATTGGAGGGAGAAGAGAGAAGATGTGATATGTTTCTGGATCTTATTCTGGAGGGAATTGTGTAATTTTTTGTTGCAGATCCACTGGTTCTCTGTTTTCAATTCATTCATGATGGTCATTTTCTTGACTGGTTTGGTGTCTATGATTTTGATGCGGACCCTTCGCAACGACTATGCCAAGTATGCTAGGGAAGATGATGATTTGGAGATGATCTTGGTAAGACTTTTCCGTGACTGATTGTTTTTAGTGGCTTTGCTACAAAATTTGCTAGTCCTCGAATAAACAACAACAAAAACAACATTGGCAATATAAAAAGGCAGTTTTCAAATGACCCAAAATGAAAATTGCATGGAATGACTACTACTTCATAATTAATAAACGCGTAGCCAGTTTAGTGAGCGCTTTATTCCATCATAATCCAGTTTAGCTAGTCATGTAATGAACTTGGGATTTTCATCTTCAGGAAAGAGATGTGAGTGAAGAATCTGGTTGGAAACTTGTTCATGGAGATGTTTTCCGTCCTCCTCGCAGTTTGGCTATGCTCTCAGCTCTTGTCGGCAACGGAGCTCAGCTGGCAACACTGATTCTCCTCGTCATCATATTGGCAATTGTTGGGATGTTGTATATCGGGTATGCGTTTAAAGATTTGGTATACAAACATACTAATGCAAGATTGTGAAGTGTTTGCCGGTGGCCTTGTTTACCAGTAGTCTTTTCCCTGGGTTTCTGAAATTGCGTGATTACCATGTGAACAGGAGAGGAGCCATAGTCACGACGTTCATTGTTTGCTATGCCTTGACTTCATTCATATCAGGCTATGTGAGTGGTGGCATGTATTCTCGTAATGGTGGTATGTATTTACTCGCTACTTACATCTTCCTTCCCATTTATATTGCCCTCTATTTCCTTTTTTATCTATACCAAAATAATTGGTCTCCTTCTATATCTAGTAAAATAAAAACATGCTTATACTATTTCGTTAATTAACATAATTGTAAGGGTAACGTCAAATGTGGTATGAATGGAGTCGAAGTATTATCTATATGATTTGTGGTGCTGTTTGGTAAAACAAGCTGATGCATTTTTATATTCGCTTATCAGGTAAAAGTTGGATAAAGGCTATGATTCTCACAGCTTGCCTCTTTCCATTTATGTGCTTTGGGATTGGCTTCATCTTGAACACAGTTGCTATATTCTATGGATCATTAGCTGCTATCCCGTTTGGAACAATTGTAGTTGTTTTTGTCATATGGGCTTTTATCTCCTTCCCTCTAGCACTCCTTGGCACAGTTGTTGGAAGGAATTGGAGTGGTGCTCCTAACAATCCATGCCGGGTGAAGACCATTCCCCGGCCTATTCCTGAGAAGAAATGGTATCTAACACCGTCAGTCATAGCTCTTATGGGTGGATTACTTCCCTTCGGCAGTATTTTTATTGAGATGTATTTTGTTTTCACATCCTTCTGGAACTACAAGGTACTAATGTCATTCTGTTCGAATTTGTATCCGTAACTCGTGAGATTTACCCTGAGTTTTTTCCATTATGTTGTGGATTACTTCTAGGCCTCGTTTGGATAGGAAAAAAAGGAGGGAAAGGGGAGGGAGGGGGAAGGAGAGAAGGGAAAGGAAGGGGAAGGAGAATGGAGGAGGTGATTTTTCCTCCAAATCTTTCCTATGTTGGTGGGGAAATATGTAGGAGGGAAAATGGGGATCATTTTCCCTCCCTTCCAAATCCCTCTACCTTCATCTTGTTAACCAAACAATGGATTTCTCATCCTTCCAATTCCCTCCCCTCCCTTTCCCTCCAAATCCCTTGATCCAAACACACGCCTAGAGTGTGATTCCATTGGGAAAGTGCCTAAACCCTTTAATTCCTCGCAACTTACTTCGGTTTTTGATATAATGTTGATTAAAATGTACCATGAAATTAGTTTTTTTCTTTTTGTATTGTTTTTTATGAAGCTTCAAGTTCATTCACTGTCGAAAATCTTGCCCATCTTGTAGCCAGTTTCTCATGCTTTTCTTTGTTTTGGTGCCTTGCAGGTGTACTATGTATATGGCTTCATGTTGCTTGTATTTCTAATTCTCATCATTGTGACGGTTTGTGTAACTATCGTGGGAACATATTTCTTGTTGAATGCTGAGAACTACCACTGGCAATGGACTTCCTTCTTCTCCGCTGCATCAACTGCTATATATGTCTACTTGTACTCTATTTACTACTACCATGTCAAGACCAAGATGTCCGGCTTTTTCCAGACTAGCTTCTACTTCGGATACACCATGATGTTCTGTCTCGGATTAGGAATTCTGTGTGGTAAGTCCTGTTTGAGTTTTTACTGTGTTCTTTTTACTGCAACTAGTTTACCTCTTGCACTTTGGCTATGCACCACAATCTTGAAGTTTATGTTACCCTGACTCCTCACTTTTTGAACCATACTCATACGGCCATACCCGACACGACAGACAAAGTTATGTGTAGAAAAATCCTTACGCGAGCAACATGATTACACGACCTTTCCCAATCTAACTTCTCTTCGCAGCGATGCAAGGGATACTTGAATGAGCAAAGAGAGACTAATATATGAACCGTTTAGTCTTCTTTTGTAGCTTCATATCTGAATTATTTATGGGAGCTACAACATCTCTAAATATTTTTCATTTATAGTTAAGTTTCCGTTTTGAAGAAGTATTATCGTAGTTGTCCTCATTTTAGCCGATATTCAACATCATTAACCTAACCCGGACTGAGTTCTGTAAAACCAGGTGCTGTTGGATTCCTGGGGTCCAATCTCTTTGTAAGACGGATCTACAGAAACATCAAGTGTGACTAGTTTATCAATGCAATGACCACACACACCTTATTGCTGCTACAAACTTTGGAAGAACAGGAATACCTATATAGAGCATGGATCCCATAACAGACAAAGCAAAACTTTCAATGATAAAACCGAAAGAGTGATTTAGGTAGACATGGTGAAGCATTGTAAGGATATATGTAATTTTTTTTTTTGTCTTAGAACCTGCATTTTTTCACTGTAATTTTAGCTGATATACTTGCACGAAAGAGGTTAGATTTAGGCATCCCTTCATATGAATACTTGCGCAAATTTTTTTAGTTGCCCATACCTTTCACTATTCAGACACTTGAATCTTTTTGGCTTTGAATATTAACTCTGGTAAGCCATGGGTATTACGAATGTTAATTGTATAGGAAGTAATGTCATTGTCATCGGTTTGTCAATTGTCACTGAGTGGTATCGAGGTTGATGACTGATACCTGCAATTTGGTCTTCAGCTCTCATCATTCTGTAATGCTATCACCTCATGTTTCAGATTCTTGTGTGATCATGTTGATATGGAGTAGTTTTATTTCTTTTTGGTGTTAACCGGGTTATTTACCATCGACAACATTGTATAATCTCCTCGCCACGGATGCTCTCATGCTGATAATCTTTGTTCATATGATTCGAATCATACCAGAGAAGTTCCTTTTCATGCCACTATTCATGAACCTTTAGTTTTCTCCGATTTTCATGACATGACCGACAATTTTCATGCTCATAGCATCCTTTAATTTATTTTTTGCATGGTTCATGATGCTTAATTGCATTCTCCCGCCAAATAAAATGGAAAAATAGTAAGAGCTAATACGGAGTAATTAATAAGCGATAATAATAATGCCACGACATATTTGCAATTTCTTCATAGATGAGACTAGAGGTGTAACTGGGCCGGCTTCGAGTTTATGGATGTGTTTGGAATCAGCTAGGGAATTTAAGCTCAAGCTTGGAAACGGTTCAAAACTTTGCGAACTTAAAGTGTTAAAACTCAAAACGACAAAATCTACATCGATTAGATCATTAGTTTCTACGTTTTTTTTTACTTCCAAAATCAAACTGAAAATAAATATATTTTGCGATGAATGCAAAAATACTTAATAAATATAATAATAAAAATCTTATCTTTATTAATTCAGATGCATTTAAAGAGTTTCTGTGCGTCCACATCATCATGCACAACACTTTTTTTTTTTTAAATCCATTTTTTTGTGGGACCCACTAGTGTGCAATCTGATTTAATTACATTTGTTTGACTTTGACGACAAAATTGCATTTTACATTGAACTAGTTTTAAAATCGTGCAAAAAAAATTGCACGGGTCGTAATAACAAATGCTATTATTGCATATTGGAGCATATATATATATATATACTCCTTCCATTCAACTCCACACTACACATTACCTTTTTGCACAARTTTTAAGAAAGAATTAAACTAATGTTGAAAGTACAAATAGGTGGCAAATGTGTTGCTTTTTTATTAATGAAAACTGGGTATTACCCAGAAATTTAGTGCTTAATTTTTCCCGCCCAAAATCACTTCTCACCTAATTAGTCCACTAGTAAATTGACAAAGGTTTAAATTTCCCACCATTTAGTACAAGTTGCATTTTTTCCCCCCTAATTACACACATTCACAGGGTAAACCCCACTT
>VHZZ01000315.1:132271-144024 GCA_009801015.1 Silene noctiflora
ACAAGTTTTGCTTAAAAAATGCGTACTACTACTAGAAGTCTTATTAATAAAAGGTAGAAAACGGGAAATATTGGTGGAGGGGTGCCCCAACCTTCTATGCCAAAGCTCGATTGTATCATTGGAACTCATCATATGGGCTTTGACCTTGTCATTATGGACACCCTTCAAATAGTAAAGCCCCTCACGTTGCTCACCCGCACCAATCAGCATCTTCAAGGAACGGTCCTGAATGAGACAAAGTTTTTGGGAAAACTGAATTGTTAAGGAATCATCAAGAAGTAAACTTGAGACGGAAATAAGATGACAATGTAAGTTTGCAGCATATAAAACGTCTTTTAAAATAAGTCGAGATGATAAAACTATGTCACCGCATTTAGTAGCATGGATGAGGTCACCATTTGGTAGCCCCACGGATAATGGAGACATGTTACGAATATTAATAAAATGAGAGAGGCATCCTGACACATGATGAGATGCCCCCGTATCAATAATCCAAGAAGAAAGAGGAATATTACCATTAAGACGATCACTTGAAGCGGACTTGTGCGAGCGCCACAATCAAGTTAAGTCGGCCATTTCAGCAGGTGTGAGATTATTGACATCAAGATTATATGGGTGCGCTTACGTCGTTTGGGTACTCGCGGGCGAGATGATATGGGTGGTCGCCGGCGGGATGGTCTGGTTGGTCGGGGCTTGGCAAGGCATGATCAAAGGAGAGGAACATTGAAATCGTCGTCGATGTTGGATAGAGTGGTTGTCGGCGAGGCTGGGGAGGGTGGTCAATGGCGAGACGGTACGGGAAGTCGTCGGCGGGATGGTTTGGGTGGTCGGGAAGGGTTGTCGGTGATGGTGAGGGGAGAAGGGTTAGGGTGGCAGGGGGTGTCGGGGCGGGGCTGTGGCTTGGAAACATGGACGGTAGTGATAGAAAACAATGGCGGGTTAAGTAAAACGGCGTGCGAGATTTAGCAATTACGTAACTTTATTATTTTTCTTATATTTTAGTTGTGCGGCTGAGTTTGGTTCGGCCTGCACAGTTTGTTGCTGTCTCACGAGCTGCTACGGTCCTCGTGCACGTTTTTTTATTTTCTGTTATTTTTTTTATAATCGGTGTCGCATGAGCTACTACAACTCTTGTGCACCTTGACGACAATTTAGTTTGTGTTTTACGAGTTGCTTCAACTCACTCTCATGCAAAGTTAGTCTTAATTTTTTTATTACTAGTTTAGACCCCCGTGCAATAAATGCACAGTATATATAGTTTTTTTTATATATAAATGAATCGCTTACAAAATAGTGATATTTCATTAAATGTCCATATTTCTCGTTAGTGTATTTTGCCTTGTTAACAATTAATCAAGAGAATTGCCGAATTGGGTAATGTGCTGAAATGCATTTTAATCAAAATTTCTTTTTATCCACAAAGCTAACGATTTAAATTTTTTTGTCACTAAAGTAATAATAATGTTTTACCATTTTGGTTTATATGTGGTAACAATGTATCAAGTCATTCTCTAATAATAGTATAAATAAAATTAATAATTTATAATTTTATATAAATTTTATTTATATTTTAATTAAGATATTATAGTTTAAAGTTAGGTGAAAATAATATAATTTGATGAAAAAAACAATTTTAATTATAAGATAATAATTTAATGAAATAAAAATGTAATTATTAGTATCTTTTTTAGTGGATGCACGTAATTGTAATTAATTTCGTTATTTAAAAAAATGTTTTTTGGAGGAAAAAATGTGAGAATTCCTATTCTGTTAAGGAGACAAGCACATGAATTCGCATTCGGTCCACTACATTGACAACCGTCAACTTAGCCCATCCACGACGGCATCTTTAACTATCTTATTATGTAAAGATATTATAGAGGGAAAAATATTTCATAAGACAATTGTTATTGATAATAGTTGTTGTGTTATTGATATCAATAGAATGATCGGTATTTATAATAACTTACAAGAAACCCTAAGCATTACCAAAACCCTAAAGACAACCGTCGTGACGTAGCCGTCACTACTAAACCCTAGATTCCCTAACCTCTCCTCAAACTCATGGTAGGTAAGAAACGAGCGTAAGACTCGTTAAAATTTCTCCGAACAAGAACGTTAAGCTTTTCGGATTTGTCGAATATGAGTTAATTTGCAGGAAAACTAATCGAACCTAACAAATATCAATAAAACGGAAAATTATCCGTCAATTTCAAGATCTGGAGAACGTTAATTATTTTGGACTCCAAATAAATCAAGTACCACCTTAAATGACGTTGAATAATTTTAATCAAATTTAAAGAAGAAGGCAGGGAGGGTGGTTTATTATTATTTATTTTTTAATATATGGATATGAAGGGAAATCACAAAACTCATTCCATCATCACATGAAATTTTGATGATAATCTTACGGCATATGTGTACACCATATACGCAAAACCTGTGGTTTGATCTCCCAACTTTTTTTTTTCTACTTCTATAATATTATTCCATCATCATCGTACCAAAATCCCGCCCGGTGCACATGATAAATTATAAGTCCACGGGCTCTGATAGGTTTACAAAGGGGAGAATATTTCATAAGATAATTGTTATTGATAATAGTTGTTGTGTTATTGATATCAATAGTATGATCGGTATTTATAGTACCTTACAAGAAACCCTAAGCATTACTAAAACCCTAAAGACAACCGTCTTGACGTAGCCGTCACTACTAAACCCTAGATTCCCTTGACATATCTCAAATTATTTTGTTAGCAGTTATATATAGGTAACCGATCTTATTACTAAAATCAAGTTATTCAGTTATAATCTCGCTCTTATTATCTTACACCAGCATTTAACCATCTTCGTTCGTAAATTACTAGTTGATTTTGAACTTATTACACACGTTCCTATCATCATCGGGTGTTCGTAAATTAAGGCAATCCACGATATTATATCTTGTGTGACATCTTTTTCAAAGATTCAGGAGTGGATGTCATTGCCAAAAACAAGTGGACGTTGATACTCTAGGATTGAAAGGGACACTAACACCCTCCTTCAAGCATGGGATCAGCGTTAAAAATGAAAACTTTCGGAAAATTATTCTATGATAACAAAGGATGACGATAATAGGTGAAAAAGCTCAGCGGAGAACAAGTAATGTCATAAGTTAAACTCGAAAATATTCCGAAAATCTGAACTAAACCTTTCGCGTTTTGTAATGTTTAGCGGGGACGAGGGATCCTGCTAGGCAGCCAGCCTCCTTAAATCCGCCACTGGCTGCTAGCCAATGATTAAGCTACTACTACATCTTGCTACTGACAGAGGCAGCAGAATTGGACACAACTGACATAAAGACAGGATCAGCTTCAAGGTTTTTCATTTCCTCAGGGATCAAGCTAATATAAGCATATGTTTCCTTACTCGAGGGACCTCCCGGTCCAGGTATCATCAGGACTAAATCCTTGAATACTTGACTCGCTGTCGTGACCCAAATCGGGTTCCCCCGCCCAAAATCCGACTCATAAACTGGCAAACTTCTCAATGTGGTAAACCCAAGTGACACTAATTCTCCTTTACTCTCCCTCTCAAAATGGTCTTTCATAAACAACAAGGTTTCCTTACCATTTTGCATTTCGTCTATTACTCCGTTTTCCTGAATTATTTTCTCTATCGCTTCTCGTGTAGCATCGAAATAATTCTCACTTGGGTTCGCTAACGCGTTTACTACCATGTTACCGAAATAGTAGTCATATCCCAAAGGGATTTCCACTTTAGGACGGAGATTTACCGCGTGGTAAATCTCATTAGGGGTGTTCATGACCTCGCTTCTACGGGCCAATTTGATCCTACTCCAGATAAATGCCGATAAGACCATGGTTAAAGACGGCCGGTTCTTATTGCCATAGTCGACGCATAGCCTTGACCGTAATGCATCACATGTGGTTTTGCTAAACATGAACCACTTGGTCGCTGGTCTAGTCGTAACTATATCCGGGTTTGGTTCTCCGAACACTGAGGGATGTGGTGGAAATATTTTCGAAATCTCGAAACAAGGGCGTGGTAGCACGCAATTGCTATTATTAGCCAAGTCAGCCCAAGTTTTTATGAACATAGCGAAAGAGAAGCCGTCGGAAATTGCATGGCTGATTTTAAGCCCGATTGCAATACCGCCACACGCAAATGTATTTACTTGGATAACTGATAGTGTAGTTATATGTCGGTCTAAGAGGGTGATTTTATCACCCTTGTGTCTTTAAATATGGGTCTTTAGTGGTAATTGTTGAATAATTGGCTTTTGGATTTGGTTGGGGTAATTATGCCTTTTTACACTCGTTTTGTAATGTGACTCGGATGCATTGATCAAGAGAAGCCGGGGAGAATCCTTCCACTGCCATGACGTGGTGTAAATACCTCATCTAGGACCAAGAAGTCATCTTAGGAGAAGAGGAAATGAAGATGAGTAGAAATGAAGTGAAGAAAATAGCCAAAATGAATAATTGAAAACTCGGTTTCGCAAGGGTCAACTTCAAACGAGTATATCTAGAGTTCTAGATATCGTATCGACGCAAGACCAATTGGAGATGAAAGCTTATGTTCTTAGCTTTCCAACGGTAGGTCACACGCCTTATTTGAGCAACAAACGAGGGAGATATGACCTTCGCAAAACAGTGCTGTCAGGCTGAAATGCGCAGGCTGCGCAGACTTCGCGCAGGCTGCGCACCCCCGCGGCAATTGACAGCTTATTTTTATCCGCTTTTGGGCTTTGTTAAATGGGTTGTTTCCTAGGTTTGAGTGCACCCATATAAATAGCCTAGAGTTAAAACATTTCTGGATATCTTGAATCATCTACATACTCTCATAATCTAGGTTAAGCTTGTAATAATTAGACTAATCTTTCCTTAATTAATTGGGTTGTATTTGGATTATGGAAGGCTAATCTTCCATTTCTTGGTGTAATTTGTACCAAAGCTTTCAACTTTGGTGTTTGTAAGACTCCTTAATCTCTTTATTATTATCTATTAAGCTTTCTTGTGTTGAAATTCATATGTTAAGTGAATGAATTGTTTGGTTTGATCACCCTTGCATCTTATTAACTTAACTAGTGCATATCTTGAATGATTTGTAGTAATTGTTTAAGATTGTTGAAGCAAGTTTGATATGTGTTGGTTTGGCTTAGAATCTTCACGTGTTAATAGGAAAGCTTGAACCTTTGTTCATTTGTATGGTTTAATCTCATGAATATTGGTCCTATCTTACACATCTTGGCATGTTCTTCATTCTCATGATTTAATCTCTTCTCATGGTTTAATGTGTTGTTGGTTAAGTTGTGAAGAGCATTTATTGAATGGTTTAATTTATATAGTGCTAATATCTTGATGTGTTTGTTGGGTAGATAGTATAAAGGTTGTAAAAGGAGTCACCTTTCACCATTGTTGTTAGTTGAGGGCAAGTTACACCAAGTTTTTCTCTATATTGAATTCTTGCATACCAAGTGTTTGTGAAATTGCCTCTTAGACAAAGTTTGCATTTTTAGTTTCTCTCATTCAAAATCCTCACATGAACCCCCCTCTTTTATGTCATCTATTGTTGTTCATTGTTAATATCCATCGTTTGTGAAGAAATCTCCTTGGTTARTTGTTGTTTGTCATTAGTTTGTTAAGTAGTATTTAGTATTAGTTTAATTACAAGTTTTAGTTGTGTTAWTTCCTTCTCTTGGGTTCGACCCTTRCTTRCACTTTACTACTATTTCTAATTGCATAGTATAGAGTAAGTTTGGTTTATAAATTGTTAATTTGATAGGGTAATTAGTGTTTTTACGACGACCTATTTATTGCTATCAATAACCAAAAGGAGTTTAGTATAGCCTTGGGTATCGCCGTACGTGGGCAATAATTGGTCTAGGACTAACACATCCGCGATATGAACAATTTGGGATAACCGGGTTGAGAGTACATGGGCGTGAACAAAGGGTACACCTTCGTCGTTGCAGTCGATATAGTTGGAATCTTGGACTCGACCAGCTAGTGGATAGAAGATGGATAATGCTGCTGGAAGCGAGTTTTTGAGTCGGGTTAAGATGGATGACGGGGTGGGAGTTTGTTTGTTCGAGTAGAAGAAGATTAGAGGCATGAGGACCGGGTTGTTGACATGGTCGAATAATGAGGCTTTTAGATAACGTAGGTGTGGCGGAGTTGGTTGCCATGGTTTCATTACATCTTCTGAGATTATTACCATGTTCATCCTCATTTTCGGAATAAAACAGTTCCAATACTGATTCTTGTTTAAGACGGAATATGTTAAACGATGCAATTATTTGATGCATGCTACTTATAATTCTTGTTAATGTCCTGTCATGTTCAATGGGACCAAGTGTTATAGTATCACGGGTTATGGTCTTTTGGACACCAAAGAAAACAAGGCACCGTGACACATGAGTACATGGTAGATCGGGGAAACGTAACCCGATTCGATTGACCCGAGACTCGAACTACAACACCAAAATGTGACCCGAAACCCGATTGATTCGGCCCCACCAAAACATGACCCGAACTTTATTGACCCGTAACTCACCCGACCTCAAAATGACCAAATCTGAAACCACTCAACCTGAAAATAACCCAACAAAACATAATTTTATTTAAACCGAAAAGACTTGAAATGGTTTTTTCTCACTTATTCACTAGCCTGAAAATAACCTGACCCTAAATAACCCAACGTACCCGAAATAAACCCGAAACCCAAAATGACCCGACCTGACCCAAATTAACCGGAAATCAATAAAAGACCCGAATAGAACCCAATCCAAATCCACTCAATTGACCAGTTTACTAGGTCTATGACTACATGGCACACCACTGCGGCACTGCAATACCAAATGGGTAAGACTGTAACTCTGTAAGAGTATGGATACCTGTACGGAGTAATTTTATTCTCCTTTAGGTCTATATCTTAAGTTCTTTTTTCGGTGTCCCTAAAGGGTTTACTTAAGTTCATTTTCGGTACACTATTTATGGTTGGACAAAAGTCATTTTCTTTATTTATTAAATTTCCTTCCCTACTTGTTTTTATGCCTCATATCTCCTTGTTTTGATCTCCATATTACAAAGTATCTAAAACTTTGTAGAGGCTCATTTTCCGATAACTTTTACTTGTGATATTATTGTTCCCTACAAGATTGAAGATTGATGATATCGTCCGTCTTGACTCAAGTACCACGAAATTAACACCGAAACACCCAGAAGGCCAGAACATCAATAGTTTATGGCCAAAATAATTAAAATAATTATATATAACCTCATTTAGCCACAAGTACCTTAGTAAATAATTTTCAGAAAATATAATGTTGATAATTCTGAAAATTTAAACTTGAATTTTTTTACTAAAATATCATGAAAGTGACGTACAAAATATTTTAGTGAGAGAGTAAAGTAGACATAATTAACGCCATCAACCCCTTCCACCCTCTTATTATATTGCGGGTTATCTTTAACGCATGTATATTTTTCAGCCTAAAATATTTAGTTCCTAGATATGCCCCTAAGAAGCGTGCTATGCAATTTTAAAGTAGTCATTTGAGTTCCTATTTATAGGTTCTATTTATTTCATTTCATATTCGGAAATTTTTAAATTCCCAATTTTGATATTTCAGATCAAATCAATACTAAATTCAACAAAACTATGGTCGAGGTAATAGGAGAGTAAATTGTGCAGTTGCATTCACATTTTAAGTCCAAAAGGTATTCGTGTAAGGGAGGTGTATTAGAGTATAAAACTGATCTTGACACTCCAATCATCAACTCAAATTTAGTTTTGGGTTAAGATGATTTCTTGACAAATTGCACATATTGCACTTCATTTGATTTACAACACCGTCCTACTTCGTCAAATTATACAATGCAATAAAAACATTACATACATAAGGATAAAATTTAAAAAGACATTTATTAAGATTTATCAAACGACAGTTACTCCCCCCTCCTAATCAATTGTTTATTTTTATAATCTTTGTAAAAGTTATTTTAATATTAATTATATGTAAAGAAATGATAAAGACAAAATAAAAGGGAGTACTCCATAGCATTTAGCATTGTTTGGTGGTGCCACCCAAAAAGAATAGGGTGCAACCAGGACCAGCCAAGCAACAGTTACATGCAGGGCTGAGATGCACGCTTCCTGTGGATGGACATGTCATGTAATCGAGATCGGCGTAACAAAATTGTGGACATATTTTAGCATCAACTTCTTTCATTTTCCCTCCTCCAAGCATCAACACCATTCCTGCAAAGCGAGTGGAGATTCATTAACATCATGTCATCATAGCTTTCAGATGTCACCTAGCTAACTTAACGAATAAAGTCATACTAGAAAATCATGTACATTCAAAATTGTTTAAACATCATTTACAACAATAAATAGTATTGTAGATGCCAGCTAACTTCAGCACCGCTTACAAGTGTTATGACTAAGGTTCAAAACTCGTCAGTATGAAAATTGTTATCGGGGATCTCCGGAGATGATTAAGAGGGAATAATTAAGTTGATCAAATACTTACCAAACACAATAAGGAGAGCACCCATGGTAATCTTGTTTGTTCCCATTTTTTTATATATGTCTTTTGATTTGATTGTTTGTGATTATGTTGGTATAATTGTAATTATTTGTACTAATGGGTATTACCAAGAATTCGTTCATATAGTAGCAGAAACATAGTTTAGAATCATGCATCTACATCAGCTATTCATAGTCAACTTTTGTTAATATTTAATTGTAGTTGCAACTTGATTTTAAAACGATTTTAAGGAATAAATACTTGATACTCCACTTGTTAGTGTTACTTTGACTATTGACTTTTTTGGGGTGTAAAAGTAGCCTTGAAGATTTTGATATTGATAGGATTTGTATTACCTCGATTTTACAAATTAAACTAGTTAAATACCAACTAGTTAATATTTGCACTTTGACAATTGACCGTGATAAGGTATTTTTTAGAATAATAAAAAATCATAAATGGAATTGAATATTTTAAAACAGTGATTGTTTAGAAAAATTTATTTACCTATTACTAGAGATATTTAACACAAATTCATTTCTTGTCATATTATTGTATATGAAATGTAGGCGGAAGGCGTGAAATTAAACACAAAATTGTTTCTAAATAAATATGTACTCCATACTCCCTCCATTATTTATTTCATTTTCATACATTTGATTGAAAAACGTCTAACAAATATCGAACATATGTTTAGTAATGAAATGATTGGAGGGGGTAATTGTTATTGATTTAATATGTGGGTTTTTTTTGGGACTACTACAAATGAAAATGCATTAATAGCTGAATCAAGTAATGTTAACTTAGTTTTGATTAAATGAGTTTGTTTTTTCCAAAGTCAATATGTGTGTTGATAGTCTAAGAGAGGATGGCTACGGGTCTTGACTTTAGCATGACAGTGTCATCTGTAGCCGCACAAATGGGTTGGATTAATGTGAGTGGTTTGACATAAAGGTCATATGTCATTTTATAAGACCATCTCCAAGCAAAGGTCGCGCTAACTAGGTCGCGATCCGGTTTTACTTTTAATCCCAATTTATTTATCTTGACCTACTTTCACCCTCTCAAGCAGAAGGTCGCGACCTAAGTCATCAACCCAATCATTTCCCACATTCTCTACCCCACTTTTCTCTATCATTTCATTTATTTCAATATAATTAATTCTTTCAACCAATAAGATTTTGACACATAGTAGGTCAATAAGGAGGTCAATTTGATCAACCTTGGTCACAAATTGACCTCCATTGGTCACATATTAATCCCTCCTAATTGTGTAATTAAGGTGACCAAGCAAGATCATGACCTAGCAATTGACCTTGCCTGGGGATGGTCTAAATGTTCAAGGATGAGATGATCTACCAACAATTAAGTTTTTACGTCTTCTAAAAGACGGTCTTTTAATAAGTTTATTGAGAGATTATTTTACATTTTTAAGAAAAAAAAGATACTAAAGGGAATAAAATATGTACAAATCATGATTAAAGATAAAATTGATACATTTATTAAGTAAATAGTACGAAATTACTATGTCACGATGAACAATAAAAGGGTCACGAAAAATAAATAAATGGGTACGAAAGATTGGTCTCTCAATAATTTAAGGAGAGACAGTCTCTACCAAGTTTTAGGGTTAAGTTTACGATAAATCTCTGGTAAAACAAGTTAATTAATATCAGATAATCGACAAATGACATTCACACGTAAATAATGAGTTGTATTATTGTTATTAAATTCCTACTTAGGCGGTATTAATTTTCCTTTATTTTCTTTTTTGTTACAAGAAGCCGGATTAATCCACAAAGAGAAATAACGGTAAATTAATAAAGATTTAGGCAGTATTACTATTAATTAATAACATTAATTTATTGTTATGCGATTTCGATAGATGGTGACGTGATTTGAACCTACGGTCTTGTTTTTTTGGATTGAAACTGTCCGAACTGAATTTATTGGAGCTGATTTGAAGTAAGAGTTAATTTGTGAAGGTAATGTTCTTTTCGACTTAATTTCAGTTCATTTCAGTTCAGTTCAACTATATTCAGTTCAGTTCAGTTTAGTTCAATTCAGCTCAACTCAACTTTTAGCCCTATTCTTTTGAACTGAAACTGTTTAAATTGAACTGAACTTAAGTTATTGCAACTCAACTGAACTGTGCTTAATGAAGCTGAATTGAACTGAACTGAAGTAAGGCTCTGTTCTTTTGGACTTAATTTCTGCTCATTTCATTTCAATTAAGCTCTATTCTGCTCAGTTCAGCTTGAAGCGGTTCAAATCAGTTCAGTTCAGCTCTTCTCTTCACAAATTAACTCTTACTTTAGTTCAGTTTAGTTCAGTTCAGTTCAACTCCATTAAGTTCATTTCAGTTTAGTTCAGGCAGTTTCAGTTCAAAAGAACAAGACCTAAGAGTTAATTTGTGAAGAGAAGTGCTGAACTGAACTAAACTGAATGGAGCTGAAATGAACTAAAAAGAGCTGAACTAAACTGAAATGAATTGAAATTAAGTCCAAATGAACATAGCCTTTCTCTTCACAAATTAACTCTTTACTTCAGTTCAGATCCATTCATTTCAGTTCGGCTCCATTAAGTTTAGTTCAATTCAATTCAAACGGTTTCAGTCTAAAAGAATAAAGTCGAAGAAAAGAGCTGAACTGAATTAAATAGAGCTGAACTAAACCGAAATGAGCTGAAAGCATGAAATTAAGTCTAAAAGAAACAAAGAAACTGGGCCTACGTCATCTAAATCTCGTATGTTTATGTGAACCATAAAACTGAAAAGAGAAACTTTATATAGCACTCTAAATACCTTTATATTTTGCAGGCCTTGGTCCACATAAAAAAGAAGCACTGACAAAGTGACAATTCAATAGAAAACGGGCCACAATGTTTAGGTAGCCCATCACCAGTTCTCAATTATCAAGAGACCCTCTTTCATTAAGTTATTGAAACTTGGGAGATCACTTTATCGTAGAGCCGGCAAATAGTGACCCAACCTAATAATACGACACGAACCCGACACGAAGTTAGCGGGTTCGGGTTGAGACATTATGACTCATTTAAGTAATTGGGTTGACACGAACACGACACGAAAGTTAAATGAGTCGGGTTAGGGTTGGGGTCTTACGACACGAACCCGACACGAATAACCTATTTAATCTAAATGAGTTAAAATGAAGTACTAGACCACCATATCAAATTTTAAAAAGGAAAGTATTAGTTT
>VHZZ01000315.1:232731-252258 GCA_009801015.1 Silene noctiflora
AGCACTAGGAGGGTTTATTGAGATCAATTATAACCAAGAACTCAAGTAATATATAAATTAAAACTCATATAACCCAAAATTATAAATAAGACCACGAAAATGCGGGACTTCACTTCACCTATAGTTTTTTTATTTACATACTTTTGTTTAGTCTTTTAAACTATATTCAATTGGATTCTAGTTTATTTATGTTTATTTTCATAGTGTACTATCCAATGATCTAAACGTGAAATGTCAAAGTATAATCAATTAAATTAATATTTCATTCTTTCTACTTTTATTTCACATATAACAAGTATTTTTGTTTCCCTTAAGTATGTTTGATTTAGTGGTTAGTGGTTACAATCCTCGAATATTAAAATAGAATACTAACATAGGGGTTGTCATTGAGACAAATAAAACTAACATATAGATTCAGGAGTTTTGGTGTCATTCCTCATTACATATTTTGACTAATATCACAAAATTTCAAAATCCCGATGCTATAGTATATCTCCAAGTAAAAAAGAAAGTACCGAAAAATGCAACAACAAAAAAAAAGTCAAACCCGTGATTTTCACGGGTCACAAAACTTGTTGAAAGTAAATTGATTGCAAATCCTATGTGGAATTAAATTAATTGCTAGTGACATGTGGAATAAAATTAATTGCTTTTGCCTAGCCTTTTACATATATTATATAGAAGATTTTTTTTGTTAATAATTAACAAATAAAGTAAATAATTAATTAAAATGTATAGAAAGTAAATTGATTGCAAATCCTATGTGGAATAAAATTAATTGCTAGTGACATGTGGAATAAAATTAATTGTTTTTGTCTAGCCTTTTAAATATATTATATAGATATAGATGTATGACAAATTTACGCGTCATTGATGCTTAATTTAAGCTTTTATTTCCTCTTTTGGAGCTTCAAATACGGCCCTAAGTTGTATATATCGTTTTTCAAAAAGAAAATAGCCCTACTTTGTATAGCGTTTCATGTCTTGTTTTTTAAAGATTTATTACATGTATTTTTCTTACTCACTAATCACTAAAACGTCGAGATGGATTAGGATATAATAAAGAAACAAACAAAACATTGGTAATGTTTATAACTAAGATATTTGATATTAAATTTTTTTGCATTTTGAAGCTCCCAAGAATCCAATAGAGTGTAAAAACACAAACATTTAATTCTTTAATATGTGAGTATGTGACCGACTGACCCCGTTGTATAGATACTCCGACGAAAGTAACAAACTTGTTTGATTTGATATATTTTTAGTATGAATAAGTTGACTATTGAAATATAGTTGCTATCTAAAGTAACTGTGGTCATCAAAATAAATGGTGTTGAAATCAAATTGTGGTCAGTCATAATACAGACTTTCTCTTTTGATGTCCATGTGATGTATATCAATAAACTTGCCATTAGTCAATATATATGATTGATTAATATTAAGTGCCAACCAATAGTATTAGCACAAATTTTCGTCACAAACTGAAGACGGATAGCGTCTCTCTCAAAATATGCAAGTAGCACTATTCATAGGGTGTTTTATTTCTCCCCACTTGTCTTATTGTGATAGGGGCATTATCCGTTTTTAGCTTGTGACCGATAGTGTTCGTCACAAGTAAGACGCTTTGTAATATTAGGGAAAGGTCAACTTGAATTTAAACATAATTTGAATTCGATTTGGTGGCGGATTCAGAAATATTCTTTTACAGGGTTTTATTAATGAAGTTTTAAGTCGGACTGGGTCAACTGAGCATAGTTATCAAGTTTTACACAACTTGTGTTTTATTCCTCAATTTCCACCCCCTTATCTTATGATCTTTTCGATCTAGTTCTAGTTACTAATAGGCTACTTCAAATTTTTTTTATTCTGCGGTGGTGTCTTAGGAGTCGCCTAGGACCCCGCCTTAAGGTGAGCCTGCCACTGATTTTTCAATCATATATTTATTATTATGTAGGTAATTTTTATTTTCTTAAGAAGCTAATAAGTTAATATTTTATTTTCACGATGATTCCAATGTTCAACTTAATGACCTTTGCTAAGAAATCTATTCTCAATTCATAACAGTTATTCTGTTTCATTCTAAACATACACAGAGTATTAAACTATATAAATAACATCGAAAACCAAATTATAGTTCCTAAACATGAGCCATTAAGTTAGAGACAAAATTAAGAAAAAACAAATCCCCCTATATACTAAGAGAATAAAAACTCTCAAACATTTTCCCCTCCAAAAGGAATTTTCTTAAATAAGGAAACAATGCTTATTTCTATTAATTAATACTCCCTCCGATCCAAACAAATGGTAACATTGGGAAAAAGTGGTTATTTAAGAAAAGGTAGAAAAGTGAGGGGTAAAGTAGGAAAATTTGATTGGRGCCACATGGGTTTATGTGGATTAAATAGGTAGTTTGTGAGTGGKTGAGTGGATGATAAAGTTGTAAATAGGTAGTAGATGTAAGGGTAATTTAGTCWTTTTTCATGCCAAATATGGTATGTTACCATTGGTGTGGATCATCCATTTTAGGTAAGTGTTACCATCTGTCTGGATCGGAGGGAGTATATTTTTAATTACCATATAATCTTTTATTCACTATAATATTTTTTTAACTAAATTATATTTATTTAATTATAATAAAACAAAACTGATATATAAATCTAAAAATTTGTATATGAAAAACTTATAAATTAATATTATTAGTTTCCTATAAAAAAACTTTACATGTACTTAATTAGTATAAAAAAAATTACGAACTGATATTATTAATTTCGTGAAAACAAATTTCATTGAAAAATATTTGAGAGAATTTATAAATTGGAATTATTAGTTAAGGAATATGTGGTAAAAAAAAAATTCATTAAAATATATATTTCATGACTCTACTCAATTCCGTTGATTAGTTTTTCATTTCATTTTTTATTCTCATATTAAAATAGGAAAAATTAATTATGTGTCAATTTAAAATCTTGAAATAATACATTATTATAAAGTAAATTATCTATAAATACCGTGCATACATGCACGGGAATCATACTAGTTAATTTATAAATTAGCTAAAATCTTATAATAAGGTTATTTGTAGAAAACCACAATCACAAATCTGATATGAACTATTTATGAAATCAAGGCATGATGATTAATTCAATATCATAATTAATATGATTATTCACCACTGCCAATGGTAAATAACACCTTAGACCAATAGCAATAGAAGAACTTTATAAGCCAAGTCACATTTCATTAGTTCCAATGTTTAAGAACTTTTATTCACAATAGAGGACATTTTTATAAAGTTCTTAAATGGAAAATAATAAATATGTAATTGGACTTCACAATTTTCAAAGTCATATTTATTGGTTCCAAATTCTCATGTATAAACAAACCAAGTTTTTATTTTAGAACTTAATTCTTAAAATTAAGAACAAACTTGTAATTACAATAGAAGAACTTTTTATTTTGGGTTCTTATTGACAACCTCAAGAAAAAGAACAACTATTGTTTTTGCTCTTAGATATAAACCAAAAAGAATAATTAACATGGTTGCTTGTGTCAGTTGGTCTCCCTAAAAGCAGGTCATGTTGATCTTTTTCAAAAAGACGGGATTTGAGACTATTTTACGGTCGAATTTAACCACTTTTGAAAAATAAGTTACCATAAACTATTAAACTCTAAAATTAGCTGGACCATTGTAATTACATTTGAGTATAAAATTATAACAAAATCCCGTCTTTTTAAAAAACGAAAATCATCTATCTGAAACAAGAATTTGATACTTGTGTAGTTAATTTGTGGTTGCTTTTGACATTCTCCTATACCTAAAAAAAGCATTATTATTGATGTTTCTTTTTTTTTCTTTGGTGTATTTCTAGAATTATTATTATTGGAGTTTGGGTGGTGAGAATGAAGATCCCATTCACAATTAGTCACAAGGAATCCCATTCCACACTAAACCTCCACATGACATCCTTTACCCTTTTTGCTTGTCAATCACTTTTCATGTCCCACCATCTTATAACTAACCAACTCTCTTCTATATTATCAATCTATCTTCTTTTCCCTTTGTTTTATCCAAAGAGGGTGATTTGGTTTGGTTACCTACCCTCCAAACATCTCACATGTTTCTTTCTCACTTCTTCCTCCCTCTCTCCTTTACCATTAAGGTAGCTTCATCTAACTATAATTTAATTAGCTTTTGCTTATTGTTCTATTGGCCTAACTATCACCTACTTGAGCACATGGCATTTATACCCAACAAATTATTTCATTTTCTATTATTATTATTATTATTATTATTATTATTATTACCTTTACATTTTATTTGATTCTTTACCTAGTCACCCAAATATGTTTGAATTGTACTAAGACTCAATTAATAATTTAATATCGACGGTTTAGTGTCACTAGGAAATTCTCGACCTGATATGCAGTTCAATTCAGGTCATCTAAAAATAGAATGTATTGTTAACTCATCATGATAAGGCTGTCACATTCTATTCAACCGACCTAACTCATATCCAATTTGTGTGAAGGCCGAGTTGGACAGAGCTGGTTTGGCTCAGGCCTGACCCTAAAACGGGCCATAGCTAGGTCAAGTCAAGCAAGCATGGCCTTACTACTGGACCCATTTTATTTTTTTGAGCGGGTCGAGAGTAAGTCGGGATACGAAATCAACCGTAAACCAACCCAGTCTTTGGCGTCAAGTCGCTAAACCTGGTTGCATTGACCCGCTAGAAGCTAGAGTAACCCCATAATATGTCCCTCTCTATATAATCTCCATTTGTAGCACCAAAAGATGAAGTGAATAAGCATAAATGGCACGTAACCATGTAACCATATAGGAATATAAATTATCATATGAGTATAATAAGATAGAGTTGGTGTTCTTTAAGACGGATCATTTTCGTTTGAAATAATAAAACGAAATTATGAGATTATTTTACAGTTAAATGTGACCAGTTTTTGAAAAAAAGGTACCAATAAGCTGTAACACTAGCTAAATCACGAAATTTCGTCTTACTGTTTTAAACCCGTCTTAAATAAGAAATTGCAAAGAAGATAGGAAGGTATAAAGTTAGGTTGAGAAACAATGGTGAAGCATGTGGGCAGATCACAAGTTAGAGAAAGTTATAGGAAGTTTGGTAGGTACTTTTGAGACAGTTATGATCGGGATTGGCTGGACCCCTCTGGCTATTCTATTCCTCGTTTTACATTTTTGCTCTTTCAAATTTATTAGGCGACAATTACTATATATGTTAATTAATGTAATAATTTAGCTCAATGTACTAAACTTTATGTCGATCTAGTGTCATGTTGTTTGGTGAAATTCGATCTATGTATGTGTCAATGTGTCATCTACTCGTGTTGTATATGATTATCTAACAATTAAATCAACTTGATTCATTAATTCAACTGTCATATAGTAAAAGTAAAGGAGTATTTGAATTTGAGTAACGTACGTTAATCGTTTAATCGACTAGAGTTATTACGGAGCATTATGTTTAGAAAATAACATCGACCAATTTTCTTGTGCTTTTTCCAAACAAAACCGCAAAAGTCTTTACGTAAGCATCATACTCGTATAATATTAGTAACTTAAGAATAAATAATTTAAGAGTTGTAGCTCATTTTCCAAGATAATACTCTTTTTTTAGTGTGTGTAAATCGAGTTGTTAGCCATTGATAATAATGAGTAATTCCGTTATTGCTAGTACTCTCCAAAAAAAATAAACAATAGGTAAGAAATTTGCTTCATACGATCTTGATATATTGCATATGGAACGACAAATTACCACAACCACACTCTATGGATATATAATTAGAGCTGGCCACTCACACGTGTGACCCGACTCAACTCATCCCTCGGGTTTGTATATCCCAAGGCCAATCAATCAATAGTCTTCGACCACATAGGCTCATGAAAAGCCTCGGGCTAGTTTAGGTTCAACGAAACTCGACCTGACCTGCCATTTGGCCCGTTAAATACCAAAAAATAAACAAAGATTAAAGAGACTCGTTGCCCGACATGCACATGATCCACCCAAAAGACTGGTTCATTATCAGCTTCCCCTTAAACCGGCACAATCCAACCAACCTACTCGGGCGCTTGTTAGAGTATAAAATTAATCTTGGGATTACAACCATCAGTTTAAGCTTTTGGTTGAAATGATTTTTTTAACATAATATCAGAGTCACCTTACTAAAAAGAATTAATCTTTGGACTCTACCCACTAACTTAATCTTTTGACTGAGTTAGTTTCTTAACAACACTCACACCCAAAAGTCAATTGATGATCAAGATGGGTGAGCCCGACCCGTAACCACCTCTATTAAATGGTAACCACACATGATTTACATGTCTACTCAGAATTGTTAATCACACAAATTTCACCTCACATGGGATTACAACTGTAATTAACATGGTGCACTCAATAATATCTACTTGTTCACACACTAGAAAGACTCAAAGGAAAGCATATAAGGTCAAAAGAAAGTGGTAAAAAGTCGAAGGAAACGATATACACAAAACTCTCAACATCACAATAATGTAAACTTTTCACAATCAAAGAGATAAGATTATTATTGTTATTATTATTATTATTATTATTATTATTATTATTATTATAGGCCCCCAATAAAAACTAGTACACATTGCTCCATACGTAATGTTCTTTTCGGCTTGTTTTACCAGAATGTTTCCAAAATTACCAAAGTTTATGACACTATTTGAAAGTGATATGCTCTTATTTTATTTGGGACATCGACATCTTCATCCTTTTGTCACCTAAATTCCATTAAAATATGGAGTTATCTTTGACATTGTTTACTCTTCTTTCTACTAGAACATTTAGATATCCTACCTACCTCTTTTTTGGAGTAGTTATATTTGCATCTTCTTAAATGGATTTATATTCTTCAAGTTCTGACGATGAACGTATCGATCTTTTTTAGTTGAGACGACGGTAAAGATACGATCATATAACTGAGTATAATTTACTGATGTTAACTAGCTTAACTTGTAAAGTTATGAGAGATAGTATTCATGAACCGAGTTCAAATCTTGGCAGCATGAAAATCGCCAGTTTGGTTCCCTTAATCGACAAATTTGAATTTTTTTGGGTTAAACTACTTCAAATTTTCATTCCTTTTTCACTTAAAAAGGCGATTTAATCGCGAATTAATCGAAAACTGAAACATAACTCAAAGAATAACAACAGGTATACAAACGTGAATCATTAAGAGTCAACTCAAAAGTCGTAAGCAAGTAACCATGAATATAAGTTTAAGTTCAACTCGTGAAATTATGAAATCGGAGTAACTAATACACAACATAATGAAACTTAGCTTAGTAAGTACACAAGAGGATAAACTAAAAGTTATATAAATATAATTATCCTCTTCAATTTTCCTCCATTACAAGAAAAATATGTAAATCAAATATTTGGGTCCCCCAATTTAATACAATTTGGTGGGGGAATAGATAATAGATATTGAAGCATTTATACCATAACCTAAAATAAACAAAAAGTTACCAACCATTTCCACCTTTCTTTTTTTACCCAACCCATTATTATCATGAACTACCTAACATATCTAAAATAACCACCTTCATTTTTACCTTTACCCGCAGTAAAACTTTGACAATTACTACAACTCTGTCCTTCATTACTTTTAAACCCTAACTCACAACACAAACACACACCCCTTTCCTTTTTTAACTCTCGAACTTGGGCCGTCGCCGTAAACGGCTCCGTCCCAAAACCAAATCCGAACCCAAACCCGATCGACTCAGCGCTACTAACAGTAGTTGGTGAGCTCCGACCTTCCGCCTGAAACGGGCTGAGCCCAATGGACAGCTCCAGGTCAACATCATGGGCCTGGAAATAGGCCGCGGGTCGAGTCAAGCCCATTTGACCGTCGTCTGTTGTGGTCCCACTGTGGCAGGTCCCACCGCCTTCATTGGATTCACTTTTTACCTTGGCGGTAATTACTTCCGGGTAACTTTTTTTGAAGTCTATTGTTTGTGGAATTACCGCGGCGGCAGTTGTGGTGGGTTTCACAGCAGGGGATGCGGCGGAGGTGTTTATAGGACGGTGTGTTTGTGGGTCCACACCTCGACTGATTAGTTTGCGCTTGATGTGCGTGTTCCAATAATTCTTTATCTCGTTATCTGTTCTTCCCGGTAATCTTCCCGCTATTAGGGACCACCTAAATAGAATGACGGAGTTAGAATTTAAATTGAAGAGTCGATTACTAATACGACTAACGACCCTGTAATTTAATACCGTTAATTATCCAATAATTGAACTAAAATATGTTATTCTAATTGATAATTTTGACTAGTACTCCAAATTTTATACAATGTTCTTTCATTTCAATCATTTTTATACTTTTTACCAAACCGCCCTCGTACCAAAATAAAAGCGTAAACAAATGATTAGACGAAATATTATACTATGTTGTATGGCTAAAACGGACTCATCGAAAATTAATTAGTAGAATATATATAAATTTGTTATACCAATTTTTTTTTATCTCAAGTATCAATTTAAAGGTAATTAGTTACAATTTACAAACAAATTGGCAAATATGATGCTGACGGGATTTGAAACAAATTAGTCGGTATTACTTACTTGTTACCAAGCACGCTATGAAGCTTAATGATGAGCTCATCCTCTTCTTCAGTAAAATTACCACGTTTAAGGTCAGGACGTAAATAATTAATCCACCGTAGCCTACAACTTTTACCGCACCTCAAAAGACCTGCACCAAAACAACCAATATACAAACCCATCAATCAAACCAGGTCCTATTACGGTATCAGAGCTTAATAAGAGCGTAAAATCGAGGGAACAAACCAGCGGATTTGGGAAGAGAGCGCCAACAGCCTTCACCATGAGCGCGAATATAATCAATAAGACGTTGGTCTTCATCTTTGGTCCAAGCACCTTTGTTGGTGTGAGCTTTTTCACAACAAGGAGACCTTCCCATATTTGTTAAAATAAAATTAAAGAGTTAATTACAGTTAAGGTTGAGTTTGAATGGTTGTTTTGTCTTTGTGTACAAAAGGAGAGAAAGGTGGGAAGAGTATATATATAAGTATATATATATAGGAATATATATGTGGGGAAGAGAAAAAGAGGAAAGATGGAGAAAATGGAGGGTAAACCAATAGACTAGATCTAGGAGGGTGGAGAATGGGTTTGACCAAGTTGGTATGAAGAAAATTTAATTAATTTATGGTTAATTTGATAATTATAGTGATTTATTTAGTGTTATTTTGATGAATTATTTTGAAAAATAATGTTAAAATAGAGGGTGATTTGGTAGGTAGGTAGAGTTTTAACGTGAGTCATGCACAAGTGGGCACTTGTTCTCTTCTAGTTGTAGGTTGGAGGATTCTTTGTTATTTATTGCTAAATAAAGGGGAGAGTTTCTCTTTCTATTTCTACTCAATACTCATCATTTGTTTTGATTGTTTGGGAGGTGAGAAATGTCATGTAAATGTGAAATGGATGAAAATAGTCCATAGGATGCATTAAATACATGGATTAGGGTAAAGTTAGAGTCAATTTATAATGAATGAGGGTTTGGGTTAGACTTATTTTGAACTTTTAGCATGTGGATAAGCGGATTAGCGGATTAAAGACGAGTTATTGTGACGAGTTTAATTAATGGGCGGTATGACTCATGGATACTAGATAGGGTTGTTCAACATGTGTGTGGTGGGCCAACTCGGTATAGGCAGCATTCTGCAATCTGGCACTTTTCGATGTCATCCGATCCTCGGGTTAAGCTAGTGCCGCCACTTTTTCGGCCCGACCAGTTCAACACTACAAAAAGATAAGAGGACCCAATCCAACCTGACCGGCCCTGCTAATCAGTGGACTGGGCTCTGGCAGACGAACACGACCCAATCCAGCCTGGTTTGTCAACCGGGTCGGGATAAGAGTTAGCAGCTCAGGTACGACCCGATTGACATACCAGGCTAATTAAATTGGGTGGTGTTCGTCGGCCTAGACCCAGTCCACGGATTAGCGGGGACGATCCGATCGGGTTGGGGCTGCTAACTCTTATCCTGACACATGAAACCCATGAACAACTCTAATGTTACAAGAAATCGGATAATGTATAAAACATTTGGAATTATTAAATGTATGGAACCTCTTGGAATTATATGTTTTAGTCATATAAGAAAAAGTCTTAAAAATAATGTTATTGCACGTTAATTCATGGAAAAGAATTAAAATAAGACTAAGGCTTCTTTTTTTAAAGTATTTTTTGTATCTTGTCTTAATAGTTTAGAATAGTTCTATTTTGTGGCCTCATCTTAAGGCTAGTTCAATCTTGCTAATTATTAACCAACTACTCCGTATCAAATTATGTTTCATAAAGTTATTCAAAACGTTGGTTAATTTACAATTCAGTCTTCTAAAATCATTCTACCCGTACTACACCTTATTAGATCATGTGATGCCACAATACTCAGAACAATCGATCACAACATTAAGTTCATAAGAACATACTTCCTCTATCCAAATTCCCAAATATAGTGAATTGGATTGAACGGGAGAGGTAGTTATAAAGATACTCAAGCTTGTTCACTAATTTTCGTTATAGTTGATAGATAGTTAGATACCCTACAAGTTAAGGCATCTTACCAACACAACAATGCTCGATGAAATTAATCAACCGATAGAGATGCTTACAAAGTCAATAAAGTGACCTTAAAATTCTACAGGAAAATGGAATGCATCAAGTAGTACTCCTTATTAGCTGTCCCATAAATGTTTTGCGAATTTCTTACACATTTGCCGCATATTAGGTTAATGCCTTAAACTACCTGTTCGTCCAATTGGAAGCCAACCTTAAGATTCGAATACTATAGTTTTCATAGAAATTACACAATTATGGATAAGCCGAAAATGAGATATAGCGACATTAAATATTGCGGATTATTAAGTTTTTATATCACCCTTAAATATATAATAAGTTTTCTTTGTATTGTGCGGGACTATCGTTTAACTCATTTCACTTTCTTTTCCTGTTACTTTTCATAACGAAACTCAAACCGTTAGATCACTATAAGATTTAATCTTGACTGTTCAAACAAAACAAACTCTCTCAGTAATACCCCTATTCATTGTAGTGTATAAGATATCAAATTGTACATGTAAAAGAATTATATCACTAGATAATACTGAATTTTGCTATTACCCTCAAACTATCCTATCACATGTAGATTAAATAGCATAATTATTAAGTAAGAATTACTCTTGGTAAAATTAAGGATAATTATGAGAAGTACATAATAATCATGAACAATGATAGTAATAATGAGAAGTAGCATAATTCAACCTATCATTGTCCACCGTAAATTTTAGCAAGAATTAATTAGTTAATGGTAAAAGTCAAAAAATGCACCCAAATAAAAGGAGATGAAGGTGTCAACAGACAGAAATTAAAAACATGACAGAGTTAGGTAACCAACTCTCTGTCTAATTTTTCTTGGTCTTCCTCATTTCCTGGGTAACTACTATGCTACTTGTCTGCACCACCCAATTTGTAATTCACAAATTCTTATTTAAGACGACAACTATCCGTCTTAACCTTAAGACGGATAGTTGCCTCTCACACACTTGCAAGTGGGGAGGCAAGTGGATGGAAAATGGATAGTCCCACTTGCCTCCCACTTGTAAGTGTGTGAGAGGGCCACTATCCGTCTTAAGGTTAAGACGGATAGTGGCCGTCTTAAGCAAGACGGACACTTTGTAATTATATGTACCTTAATTATACTTTACTCTTTAAATATACAACTTTAGTCTGGCTTAATTATAGCAAATCAAATTTCCAACCTAAATTTCTCGTAACCGATCTAACTTACAAAGAGAGTGCAAATCTATGTAAACCAAGACTTTTTTTTGGTGATGATGCATATCATCCATCCGTTGCACGGAGAACAACGGTTACAGGCGAGACTTACTGAATTATCAATAATTAATGCTCAACTGTTCATTAAGTTTATGAATGTATCGCATCTTTCGTTCAATCAGACTCATTACATTTTCAAAATCTTTCTTACATATTTGATAATGAAAGTATGAATTCACAATTTCAGATGTATCTTATATTCCCACGTCTCATCATGTAACACCCCATTTATTCAGGAGCCTTTAGCTAGGCCTTCCAAGTATATAAGAGAGTTAGCATCTCAGTTTCCTGAAGTAGTGTATAACAAAGTATAGCAATTAAAATTACATTAAATTAAAACAATCATTTAATGGTCTTATTACAACTTAATCAACTGAAACTGAAACAATTAATTATACATCTCACACAACGGAATAAATAAAGTACATAAAATAAATTGTGAATGTCTTAACTAAGTGAGCTAGACCACTAGGTAGACACATCCAAACATCCTCGTGCATTCCCCATGAGCTCCCAAATCAGCTAACTCAAAAACTGTCAAAATCTGCACCCTAATAAATGGTTCATCAGAGGTGTTTACAGAATACACTTTCAACCAAACGGTTGAGTAGAATAACAATCAACAGCTAATAACAAGTATAATATAAACAGACACGATATGATATACAAGTGCCAACACAACTGAGCTCATCACACGAAACACCCGTTCATCCCGTCAATCCCTGACCCGAGATATCCATCATCCCAACACAAGATTGAGGTATCCATCATCCCAACACAAGTTAAGGTATCTATCATCTTAACACAAAGTTGAGGTATCCATCATCCCAGTACAAACTGACGTATCCAATGCAAATGTCATGCCAACAATAATTAATCATCCCAGAACGAGTTTGAGGTATCAAATGCAAATGATATAAAGAAACCAACAATATATAATCCATATCCAATAATTCATCCAATGACAATTATCCACACAATTCCACAAATAAACTTATCAATTAAATAGTAAGATAAGTTGAGTAGTTATCCTACCTGGCAAACAAATTCTAAAATAAATAGCTCAAGCAATCCCGCTAATATTATCTTACAACAAGACCGTCACCTAAACACAAATAATAATAATAATAATAATAATAATAATAATAATAATAATAATAATAATAATAATAATAATAATATTAATATTAATCACATATCGTCCTAAACGATTAATAATAAATAAATTACGGAATACGAATTATGAAACTAATTATAAAACCGACTCCAAGACCAAGACCAACACCAACACACGCCTTACACACGCCAACCACCGCTCCTTCACACGACTCCTACGACCGCCACGATCAACCACCAGGACCACTCTCACCACCAGCCTGACCACCTCACTGCTGCCATCACCCTCGACACACTCACCATCCCCAACAACTACCAACCATGGCCATAACCCTAGCCCTAAACTATCGACACACACGCACACTCACAAACACTCAACCACCGCAGCACCACCGTGGCCACCCTCGAATGACGGCGACACCACCCCTGGAACCGCCTCACGCAGACGACTCCAACCTTCCCATCACCTTCGACGCTAACCCACTACAACACCGTCAAACTCCCTCTCTCTCACTCACGACTTTCCGACCACCACTGCACCAACCACCACGACTCACCCAACCATACCCCCACCAGGACCAGACACCCAACACACACGACGCACGTCGTGTCTTAAACACGCTACAACGCTAACCAACCACCACGCCTATGGTCAACGGCGGTCAACATGGTCAACGCCAGTCCTAGGCTAGGTCACGGTGTAGTCAAGGGTAGTCAAGGGTGGTCAACGATACGATTACAGAACGATTTAATAAACGATTGAATAAATTATAAGACGGATTCGTAAAATAACTTTTTAGTCTTTAAGACGGAATTGTATTGTAAGATATATCTGAAAACTCCTTTAAAACTTCCTTACTAGGTTTTATGTAATTTTGTAAAAGTGAATTATGAAAGGCTAAAAGTTGGTATTTATAGTCATAAAAGTAAGGTAGTATGGAAAGATACAAATACTAATATATATACTATTATCACAAATTCTCATTTGTGACGGCGGATAAAGACAAGTCATTTGTGATTCCCTATGCATTTTACTTTCTGTCTTATCTACCCATGTGGGAGATACTTGACCCGTCAAAACCTTGTGACGGATATATCCGTCACAAGTGAGACCTATTGTACTATTATTACTAATTACCGTATTATTACTATTATTATTAAAATAACCATTGACTGACCATGGTGTCGCTCGCGAGAAAAGGATATTGTTTTCTGGCCTCTAAACAGATCGGGTAAATACACTGTCAAAAGTGGCTATGGGGGTGGCCTTACAGTCTTTTATCAAGCTTAAGGGTACCGTCAAGGACACGTCACGCATTGACAATCGGATGAGGCAGTTCTGCAAAAAGAAATTATGGAGACTACCTGGGCCACATGTGTGGAAAATCCTTGTATGGAAAATCATCTCTAATTCCTAGCCGATTGGTCATAACTTTCACAGGAGGAAAATGTCGGTTGATCCCTCCTGTAAGCTTTGCTATATGAATGAACCCCAATGTGAAAAACTAGAGCATCTGTTTCGGGATTGTCATACCACGAGAAGAATTTGGGTGGCGTCTGATAAGGGGATTCGTCCTACGGACTCAGGGAGTCCGGGAACTCCACTTCGGGAATGGCTTGTTAATTGGATCTCTTACTTAGGTAAACTTGAGGACGCTAGGGTAAGGCTAGTCAAGATTTTATCTATTATATGGTGCTTATGGGCAGTTAGGAACGCCATTGTCTTCAACGGGTGTGATGTTAGCCCAAATATGTTTTTTAACTTATGGCGGGACAAAGCGTATACTGCTCTGGCTGCCATGGATTTGAAGGAGGATAAGGAGACAATTGAGGAAGAACTTGAAGTACCCACTAGGACCAGATCAGACTGTGTTGGACGTCTGGTCTGCTGTGTTGGTACGGGCTTATCAATGTGTTGTGGTTAAGATTTATGTGGATGCAGCTTGGAAAGGGGTCGGTAATGCGGCTTTTGGATGGGTTGCCTTCGATGGTGGTGGTTTTGTGGTGTCTAAGTATAAAGCCAAGATCAGAGCAGAAAAGCCTATTTAGGCGGAAGCTCTCAGGGTCAGGAATGTTATAACATGGGCTTGTGAGAATAAGTTTCTTCATGTAGCTGTGTTCGCTGACTGTCTACAGGTACTTCAACAGCTTAATGGCGATGAGGCGGAGCACCATCTTCTTCAAGGAATACTAGACGATATTAGAGATGAGTTTAAGTTTTTTCATTGTTTAAGTTTTCCGTTTATTAATAGGTCTCTGAACAAAATAGCTCATGGTTTAGCCCAAGAGGCTAGCCGTATGTAGTAACCTTTCTTTACTGCTGTAAAAAAAAAAACTATTATATCACATTATTTATTAAAAAACTATTTCTCGTATTATTACTATTATTATTAAAATACTAGTATCTGTCTTACCATTATTATAATTAAAAAGGAATATATTTTATAAAATAATCGTTGACTGACCATTGACCAAGTCATTAAAATACGGGGTATTACATATCAATAATTTACATTTGCTTTATTTCTTCCTCACAAAAATAAAACAAATGTAAAGTATTTACTTGGATTGAGGGAGCACTAAATAGTCCATCCTCTTTATTTAAAACACATTTTTTTTATAGACGAATATAAAAAACAAGCTTTTATTTTAGCTCCAGGTTAATTAAATCGGGTAGGCATTTGATCTTATGTTTACTAGGAGTAGAGGTGGACATAAGTATGGGCCAGCCGGGCGACACTAGCCCAGCTCGCTCACCGGGTCTCCCCTTCTAATGGCTCGCTAGCCCGTCCCTAAGCCCGTGAAACCCACTTCCGTCACTCGGACTGGCCCGGGTTATGATTTTTACAGCCCACACGACCACACTGTCAGACCCGCATGGCCCACCAGCCTACTCACTTTACCGGGCCGGTTCAGGGTCAACATTTTCTTAGCCTGACCGGATTGAGCCCGTTCACCAGCGGCCCGTGGTGTGGGCTCGGGCCTCCTCCCCTACAACCCAATCTGGCCCGTTGACCATCTCTAACTAGTAGTATGTAGTAGAAGAGACTGGAAAACCTCAATTCAACAATCAACTTCTCGAAAAATATTTGGTGTTTAAACAATGCCCGGTTAATTCACTTACATACATCAACTTACATACTAATCCATGAATAATTATTGAACAAAATATAAGTTAAGGGGTCGTTTGGTTGATGCGGTAAGTGTAAATTCATGTGAAGTAGAATATCATGGGAAATAAACTCTCTTTCCTAATTCATGGGAATTTCTAAAAAGTGTTTGGTTATCCATCGGGGAACTTAATTCATGGGAATTGCAACACACCAAGGGGGTGTTGGTGAGCAACTTTCTACATTATCGTAGGAAGTCAATTCCATAGGAATTTCCACTTCCCCGATTTTTGCAAAATTAATGGCAATCAAACAACTCTCATTTTTGCAATTCATGGGAATTTCCACTTCCCATGATTTTACAAGGGCAACCAAACAACCCCTAAGCTTACAACAATATTATCAGAGAATCACAAAAAAGAAACTATAAATCGGTCTCATATAAAAATATCAAAATCTTTGTTTAAGACGATAATATTCAGTTTAAATTTAAATTAAATCAACTACAATAAATGAAATAAAAGAATGATTCTGAAACTAATAAAAAGTACCATATGCAAGTGGCCTGGTCAAGACGGATAGTGTCATATTAAGATAAACGTACAATAAAAATACCTAAACCGGGTGTGGTAGAGCTGAGGTTATTCGAATTAGAGGTTACTTCCGCAAGAACAAAGATTATTCATACATTTTTATCGTTTTCATCTAAAGACGGATAGTATTGAAATGAGATAAACCAAGTGAAGTGGAGCAGAGGTTATTCCAATAAGAGCAGTCAAATATTACGGCCATGGTATTGTGACAAGGATTACCACTTAATAATTAAGTTGTTATGTCTTAAATTATGTAAGAAAGATTCTTTAGAAAAAGATTAACATTAACCCAACCTCAACACAAATTAGATTCCCACTTCACATCCTACTGGATTATTATTTCATTTCTTAATCTAATGTTGCGTGGATAACATAAATTCTCCTGACAATGCTACTTACTATTTACCAATTATTAAAACCAAATGTTTGGTGAGTCTAATAAACTTATATACATTCAAACTATATATGGTTAACCAAGTTAGGGTAACCCTTGGACCATGGCTCGCTGACCAGAAATAGAGATTTTTGTGTTGGGTGATTTTATAAGAAACTTAACTCTTTTGAGACATATTTTAATACAAACCTTAGAAATAAGAATTCACGAAAATGACGTAGCAAAGATGGTTATTGCACCTTTAAAAAAGCAAAAAAACTGTAATGTCCACTACAAAATTACTGTTCTTGGGCGACCCAAAAAAGCGAAAAAACAGACGTATGTTTTGACGTATTTCCTTAATGAGATGGTGTTATGATTTAACATTAGGGGTTATGTTGTTGTTAATCATCATTAAATTTGTTGTGATAATTACTTTTGTCAAAAAATCATCTCAACCAACCCCCATACCTGGTGCTTATATTTCACTTTGAAATGGGGGGAAGGGGTTGAGATTCGAACTCGTGACCATATGGTCACTCTGCCTTTGATACTATGTCAAAAAACCATCTCAACCAAAAGTTTAACTTAAACTGATGGTTGAAATCCTAAGATCGGTTTTATACTCTAACAACTTCAACCGAGTATATAGATTGAAGTTCGAGCAATAAAAGTTCCAAATTGTTTCAAATTTGTATGTAGAAATATACCTATGACTTAACTTTAAGAACATAAAGTAAAGAGAGTGGAGCCATTAATTTAACATAAATTCAGAAAAGACGACATTTGTTTAGCAGCTGAAAAGGAACATTTGGTTCTTATTTTTAAGAGAATTTATGAACAACTTTTCAGCAAAAATTATCTTCAAATTTTCAGCAAAAGCAATGAATAATTTAGCCATATTCTTCACAGTCAGCTTACATATAGTTAGTTGCAATGATCCTATAATGCACTTATTTTGCCATGTACTCTGTATCATATAGTATTAAATACCGGTTTTGATCACGGACTTGACATCAATTCTCGTGGTTCATATAGCCTTAAATTGAGATTACAACGACCTCCAAAATCTTTATATCTCGGTCACTTAAAAATAATGTTTCGTCTATGATAAGTTATGACTCAAATGTGTCAACTTTAGGATGTCACTGGACAATTGTAAATTGATTCCCCAATAGTAAGGATGAAAGTCGTCCTCGCCGTGGATCGAATAACATTCAAATTTGGCAACAAAAATGTAAAATATACTCATAAAACCGTATTCACAGTTGTTATGAATCATTTATTAAATAACTCTTAGCAAAACTTAGGAATATATTGATTTAGAAAAATACAGTTCAAGTAACAACATATTTAGATTAGTTTAGTAACAACATGAACAATAAATTTCAACTTTCTAGTAGGGTTGACCATTGCCCCAAGATTGATTGAACTGACCGGACCGTACCAAAAATAAAATTTTCGTGGACTGAAAACCATAGCTAAAACTTTCGATTTTAGATCGGACCGACCACGACAGAACAATAGATTTCGGTCTGTCGTGGTCTATGATGAAATGGACCTGAAACTTATTTATACACTACTTCGTATATGATAAATACATTTAAATTCTGCTATATCAATTGCATTGAATAATTAGACGATTGTCTTTTATGAAAATATTTGTTAATATTAATTTATAATGTCTTTTGAAAATTAATCATTTATTTTATGGGATTTTAATGACCAATCTTTAAAAGCATTAAATTCGATCCAGGGCTAAATTAATCGGTGTTAGACCTAACCGAACTAAAGACCAAGACCTTAACAAATATGAACCGAGGACCAAACCTAAAATAATACGCCCGCTCTATTTTTACGATCCGGGCCTAAGGTTTTCACCCCCGCTTTCCAGTTAAAAACTCAATAGTAAATTAAGTTCAAAATTCAACCGAACCAATAATCCATTTTCTAATCTGAACTTGAATCGAATGACCATTTTTGAAGCTCCATTGTAAAAGATCGTCGACGCTTTAGTAAATATCGTCGACGTTTTTCATTCTGAAAGAAGGTTTTGCCCTTTGTTCATCTCACTAACCAAACTCTTTTCTCTCTAATTGAAACTTCTCCAAAACACTCAACTTCCGCCACCACCACCTCCACTAGCCGGCAACCACCGCGCCACCACCACTGCCACCACTCCGTCCCTACTTCCAACCGCCACCGACCACCAGCCGGCCACCACAAGTCACCGCCTCCAACAATACGTTTTTCTTTTTTTTTTTCGCAATTTGCTTAAATCAATTAGTTTTAATTGTTTATTTCACTTGCCATTCCCTTATTGATGTTATTAATCGATTATATGACTTTGATTTGGATGTAATTGTTTCTAATTAGTTGTAATTAGTTTAATTATTGAATTGAATTA
>VHZZ01000316.1:13856-40903 GCA_009801015.1 Silene noctiflora
AATTATGATTTTTTCATTAAAATAAAATAAAATCGGTATTAAATTATAAACTATAAGTTGCTAAATTTTTCAGTAATGCAATAATTGTTACCGTACAAAATATTTTGACACATATTTTTACTATAGCTTCGTGACAAAAAACAAATTCATTAAAAAAAAAAAAACTCACAACCTAATTTAATTCTCTTTGATTAGTTTTAATTTCATTCTTTTTTTGTTTTATATCAAAATTCAATGGAATGAAATATTAAATATTAATAAGATGCAAATTAAAAAATATAAATAATACACTATAAAAAATAAAATCTCTATATATCGCGCATGCATGCGCGGGATCTGTACTAGTTGCGTATTACACAAATATGGATACAAAAAGATTTTCATGTCCGAGTTCGTTAAGCAATAAATAAATTCGAGTTTGGCACAATTCAATTACCCAAAATTTTTTATATTAGATTTAACATTTAATTAAATACGTTAATTTTTCACTCGTAGGTATATAAATATTTATACTTTTTTTTTGAAGGAACGTAGGAATATATATCTGGAGACGATTTTTTTCCGAAATCCGATCTTTCACTTATAATGACGTCGTAAATATTAATTTGGTCTCTCTTACGAGTTACGAAAGACACAGGAAGTCGCTCGCTGTTCAAGTGTTCATTGTGCCCTGACACACTAAATTTACCGGTCGATAATTTAGGGATTTTGCCGTAATTTTTTCAATTAGGGTTTCTGAAGCTTGCGACAATCAATTTCGAACATATAATTCGTCTCTGCTAATTCCGAATAAGTATAACAATGGTGAGTTTCCTGATTTCGTCGATTTAATTTCCTGATATCGATTATGCTTACATATTCTGTGCTTAGCAATTTATTTAATTTATCCTATGTGAAAAATTCTACAATTTTGAAAGTTCTGGAATTTGTATCTATGTCTATTTATTTTGTTTGTTCTGACTGTATTCTGATTATTGATTATGCTTGGATGTAATACGAATATGCGATTCGCTTAAAATAGAGCATAGTTCGGTGTAATTGTATCGAAACACTATAATTCACCTAATTGGAGTAGGTAATTCATGAGAATCAATTCGCGATTTGCGATTTGCGATTCGGTAGGTGTTAACCAAGTTTCCAACGTATTAGAGTGCAATAGTAAATTGAATTATTAGGTATTTTTGCCAAGGATGACTTTATTGTGCATAAAAACATGTGTTAAGAGGATGAAATTATATAGGCCTTTAGGTCACCGAAGTAGGAAGTAACTCAAAATCTCGTTTCACAATTAAAATTAGTGAAACCTTAAGGAGGCACCGAATAGGAGTTAACGTATGTTTTCGATGAGGGGACTTGAGGGTGTCAAAATAGGTGACTCATGCGGATTGATTCGCGATTCAGTAGGTGGTAACCCAGTTTTCAACGTAATAGAGTGTAATGCTACAATGAAATTTTACAGAATTTTGCGAAGGACGGCTTCAATTTGCTTATAAAGATATGTTATTAGGATGAAGTTACTGGCTTTTAGGTCACCAAAGTAGGAAATAGCTCAGAACCCCATACTAGCTCACAAATGTTTGGTTCGATCTTGGAATGGATTGTGTATAGTAATAGGGTGGAATGGATTTAAAAACTTGGGTGTATACATGGGTATGAGATTCCAAGGGGTAGGAATGGAGTTATAATCCATTGGATATAACTCCATTCCAAAACCCTCCAACCAAATGAATCCATTCCAATCCATTCCAAAAGCTCCAACCAAACGCCCCCTTAGTGTAACCTTAAGGAAGCACCGGATTGGCAGATTGGAGTTAGCCTATGTTATTGAGGACGGGAAACTGGGGGCGTGGGCTCTGTTGGTTCAGGCAGCAAGAGGTAAAGTTGATCGAGTGTTTCTAATGAGTTACTGTGTATGTCAACTTGCAAGTTTTACGGCTTTTTGTTTTTCTAAATCCGTGTTTGTTGATCTGAGTTTGCGTGGTTAGTTCTTTTGATAGACTGCATTTGCGCTGATACTTGAGTTCTCTTTTTGGTTTTATTATAGGCAACTCTTGCCGATTCATTCTTGGCCGATCTTGATGATTTATCAGACAATGAAGCTGAAGACATGGTGAGGACACTTGACCTTGCTTTTAATTCCGCCATTGAAATCCTATTTCACAGCCTTTATTTGCTGTTCTGTTGTTGGGATGGTTCTTCACGAGCTCATCTTGCTAGTAAATAAGAAATAGCCGGAGCTATAGGTCACATTTGAAACAAAAAAAAAATCAGTTACTATGTGAATCCAAATATCCAACTAATTGTCTGTTTTGTTCGTTGCAGGATCATGTGGATCTTGATGCAGAAAAAATGGAGGAGGATATAGATGGAGAGTTGGCTGACATAGAATCTCTGAACTATGATGATCTTGATAACGTTTCAAAACTGCAAAAGTCTCAACGTTACAACGACATAATGAAGGTTAGTAAAAGAGTCTCTGAACTATGATGATCTTGATGCAGAAAAAATGGAGGAGGATATAGATGGAGAGTTGGCTGACATAGAGTCTTTGAACTATGATGATCTTGAACTATGTTGGTAAATTTGCGTAATATCCAAGTTGTAATTCTACTTTAGAAAGTCAGCATTGCGAACTAACTATCAGGCTCTCCCTCTCCAGCTGTATCACTCTCGTAGCCTTTTTCATTTTGTCTTAGTGATTTTTTTCTTTTATGTTATTCTTAAAAAAGTGGGTGAAGGTGATTAGATGTGCATTTGATCTTCTATTTTTGTCTAGTTCTGAGTTATTTGTTCGTAAATTTGCAGAAAGTTGAAGAAGCACTGCTAAAAGGGTCGGAAGTTCCTGAACATGGAATAGTTTTGGAAGATGATCCTGAATACCAGCTAATCGTGGACTGTAATGCGTTATCAGTGGATATTGAAAATGAGATAATCATCATTCACAACTTTATCCGTGACAAATATCGCCTGAAATTTCCAGAGCTTGAGTCCCTAGTTCACCACCCTATCGACTACGCTCGTGTTGTGAAGAAAATTGGTAATGAAACAGACTTGACCCTAGTTGATCTAGAAGGGCTTTTGCCATCAGCTATCATTATGGTTGTTTCTGTAACTGCGTCAACCACCAGCGGCAAGCCACTTCCAGAGGATGTTTTACAGAAAACTATTGAGGCATGTGATCGTGCACTTGATCTCGATTCTGCAAGGAAAAAAGTCCTTGATTTTGTGGAGAGCAGAATGGTTTACATTGCACCAAATCTTTCAGCTATTGTTGGAAGTGCAGTTGCAGCAAAGCTTATGGGGACTGCCGGAGGTTTGGGATCACTTGCAAAGATGCCAGCCTGCAACGTCCAACTTCTTGGGGCCAAAAGGAAGAATCTCGCAGGATTTTCCTCGGCAACTTCTCAATATCATATTGGTTATCTTGAGCAGACAGAGATATTCCAGAGTACTCCCCCTGCTCTTAAAATGCGTGCTTGTCGTCTTTTAGCGGCTAAGTCTACCCTTGTTGCTCGAGTAGATTCTACAAGAGGCGACCCAACTGGAAAGATGGGAAGGACATTCCGGGAAGAGATTCGCAAGAAGATTGAGAAGTGGCAAGAGCCACCACCTCCTAAGATCCCTAAACCTCTACCAGTGCCTGACTCTGAGCCAAAAAAGAAAAGGGGAGGACGAAGATTGAGGAAGATGAAGGAGAGGTAGAGGATGTTTTTTTATATGTTCGAGTTTCTGAGCTTTACTTTATTTTTATCTGGGAAGCCTAATTTATTCCATTTGCAGATATGCTGTTACGGACATGAGAAAGCTGGCAAATAGGATGCAGTTTGGAGTCCCTGAGGAAAGTTCACTAGGTAATAATATTGTCTCAAGTTGTTTATGTTTCATAACCACCCTCAGATTCACCTTTGATAGGTTAGAATTATGATATGAAAGCTAGTAACGTTTAAGGGGTATGCAAAGCCGTACTTTGATACTTATCGCACTAGATGTTGGATTTTTGTTAACTATCTTGTTGCAATTTGGACCTGTTGTAGCTTAGTAGGGGATTTTTTTTTTATGAGCTCCTGTTTTCAAAGAGACATTGGTTTTATCTTCTTAGTTATTTACTACTGGTGTAATTCCATTGTTTCATTGGAGCCAACGAGTCCATATGCATTGGGTCTGGGTTTCAATGGAATAAAGCGAAATGACCCCAAAATTTATTCTCTTTCAATTGTGAAATAACACATTCTGTGCCAGTTTGGACTAAATTTTCATATTGGTTCTTCGAGAAACAGTTTAAGACTGTTGACAAGGCTATGTACCTCCAACCCTCTCTCACTCGACCATTTGCTGGAACCCTTAGGTTGGGGTAATAGTGGTGTTTTATGATTATTTTTTTTTGGATTGAGTGATCGTGTAAAGTTTGATTTTCTTTTTCCAACAGGTGATGGGTTGGGAGAAGGATATGGCATGCTTGGTCAGGCTGGAAGTGGTAAACTACGTATGTCAGCTGGTCCCAGTAAGCTTATTGTAAAAGCTGCCAAGAAGTAAGCTATCTGCCTGCTTGTTTTATTTGTGGCACGCATAGAGAAGTTGTTCAATTTGCCTAAAATCTGATATTTATTCTTCTTTGCCATTTGTTGATATCTCCTTATTGTTGCTGACAGATCGAAGGAGAAAAGGTATGGAAGTAGTGGCACTACCTCAGGGCTAACTTCGAGTTTGGCATTTACTCCTGTTCAGGTTCATACCCTCTGTCATTGCTTCATCTTGATGATTACTGTGTCATTTGCAAATAATGTTTATTTTTTGGATCTCAAAATGCATGTTGTGGAGGTATTTATGAACCCTGGCCGTTTTGAAGTTGCAAGTTATGCTTTTGTGCTTTCTTTTGGCAACTGTTAGTTAGCCTATAGATGTTATGTATGTAGTTCTAGAGTATTCCTTCACAAGTGGGGGGATTTGTCATTGGTAGCACTTACTTTTTTTTGTTTTGTAAGCTCGTAAGAATGAAAAGGCTGTCCTATACTAAAACCCAGTAATGACAATTCTTGTCTCCAACTTCACACCTCGGAATGCAATCCGTTCTGTTCCTACAGAGAAAAAATTTGACGCTAATTGTAGTGAGTTGTGTCCCACTGGGAATGAAAGTAACAGGCTGCCTTACTCTTTTTACTTCTTCATACATTTTCAGTACCACAATACCACTGATAGGCACCTATATTGGTGGTACTACCACTTTCCACTCTCCCCCCAAATTATAACAATGTCCGCTACTATCCCCCCAAAATTATAACAATTTACGCTACTATCCCCCCAAAATTATAATTTAATTTCCATCAAATTGTTAAGAAACTAAAATCCGACATCCTTGGACAGGTTAGTGTCCTCGTCCTAATAACTGCATTTTTCATTGTTTTCACCGTTTCTTCTGGATATTTTTTGTATCTTGTCAAAATATACAGGGATTACTATTATTAGCAGTATATTGCATATTATTTGCATAGAATGGGTTCCAGTTCGCCGGGCGCTGACTACATGAAATGGGTTCAAATATAAACAACCCTAATGGTGCTTGGATCCCCTAGAGTTGCACATTAACTCTATGTTGTAGACTTCACCCAGAGTTGTGAAAAGGAGTCATTCATTCCCTTTTCAAGTGTGCTCATAGAAGAAACTTCACCGGATTCTACCGATTCTAGCCACCTAGTCCACGAACGTACTCCGTATTGCTATGCACAATTGTTTTAGAGGATGGCTGACCGAATCACGGGAATCCGTACGTTAAAGTCATATAATATATTTGGGACATTAGGCAGTTCTTGTTAAGCGTTAAGAATTATATTCTAAGAGTTTATGGGATCATGTTTTGCTGTCATGAACACTCTTAATTGTGGCCATTTTCATCACTTGCCTAGGAAAGTTTATGTTTTTGCGTCGATTCCCATATAAAAATCTGGTCTAACGTTGCGTTTATAATTCTTCTCTGCAGGGGATTGAACTTTCAAATCCACAAGCTCTTGCGCATCAACTTGGAAGTGGAACTCAGAGTACATATTTCTCAGAAACTGGCATATTTTCAAAAGTCAAGAGCAACTTAGGTAGAATGTGAGCACTACTGAAGGCATTCAAATATCAGGTTCCATGATTCCATCTCTGTCGTAGTGTGCCAGAAAACAGTGAAGATGAGAAGTTACTATGTGCACCATACTACTCGTGCTTAAAGCTTTTATTTGGATTCAATGTAAGATTATCTACTGTCATGCTCTTGAATGAAACTGTCTCACTTCACGACCATAGGGTTAATTAGCTGGTCTTACATGAAAACCTTCTCATAAGTTTTTGTGCTGGTAAAAATGCTTATTTTATGACATTTGGTTTCATTTGCTGTCAGAAAATCTCTCCTATAACAGTCCATCAGGTACTTTGATTTACTGCTATCGGCACAAAGAAGAATCATGTGTTGGATGTTGGCATATCAATCTGCAGCAAATACATGTAATTGCTGTTTTTCCGTTTTCTTATTTTTCTTTTAGTTTATGTGGATTCCTTAGCCATCATTGCCAAGCTGAGAATAGAGAGTAAAAGGGCATTCACTCGAAAGACTGTTAAACGAGTAATAATACAAAAACTTGAGAAATTGCACTATACCATCCCTTCACTTTAATTAATTTCGCATTATGGTAAATTTATTGACCATCAATACCTGTGTACGTTCTTTTAACTTGTGCTGAACATGGATTTCGCTGCTGCCAAGAGATATAGGTAAAGAAGGGTGATAGGTATGACGATTATTAAGGTTGAGTTTGATCGCGATAGTGGTGGAACAACCTTATTGTTAGAACAGTGGAGCTATAGGCTTGTGTGTTGGTTACTGCATTTGGTGAGGTACATGCTTGTGTCAAGCCTACACAAGATTGCATACTTATTACTCCGACTATTCCAACAAATTCTTTTATCCTCGATAAATTTTTTTAGGGTTTTGGAAAGTGTAAATAACTTGTATTCCCTCGACATTTAGGGCTCTGGAAACATGTCAATGGTAGTAATTTTGATGTACATTTATCATTTTAGATTGGTATGATGAACCCTGACGTTGATTTGTCACCAATAATTTTTGTATCATCAAGACTTCCTGTGCCCGACTGCTGGTTCCCCCTCAACTTGTATTTTCGGTCATAATTGATTAATTGTTACGCAGTAGTAGTTATTTTGGGCGACCATCATATTGTGCGACAAATAAAAGGTGATCGCTTTATGATAAAAGTAACCACTTTCATGTCAAAAAGTGGCAAGTCTATAACAAAAAAAGGGGGTCGTTTTTTGTCGTTATCCGAACTCTTGGTAAGGATTCTTCCTGAGGGTTCTGAACAATTTGATCAAGGTGTCTGAATCTTTGCCCTGCGAAATAACCCGAGTTTCTAATTATGTTCCATAAGCATGGTTTGAGTTGTGATTTGAAATCTCGTCGAGATGGCAAAAGCTACCGAGATTCCACAAGTTGTGAAACATAAGCATCTACATTTGCAAATAAGTTAAGCTGCAAATTAAAAGACCATCGAAACAAGGATAATAAATCCGACACTGTACAATTGATTTTAAGTCCATTACAAGCTTGGCTGGCGGGTACAAGTATAATTTCAAGTACGTGGAGATCAAATATACGTGAAGTTTGGCAAGGTTCCTGTGAAACTGAAGTTCATGTGTCGTGCAACCAAACAACCTCGCAATTTCACATCATATACAGAGCGGTGATATACTACTTGGTGGATTATACATTTTCCTAAAGTCACTTGGTTTACAGGTTTCTCCGAATGCCAATCTAAATTTCAACAAAAGTTCAATTCTCAAATCTCTGCCTTATACTTCAAACATTAACAACAAACTCACAAAAACTTGATTGCTATCAGATATGCATTCTCAACGGTGATTACGTACTTTTTATCTTGGCCACCATGAGTCCGTCATAAACCATGCTTCACTTTTCTCCAACTTTCCTCTTGCCATAAGAGGGCTTCTTACAAGATGGATGGACTAGAAATCCATATATGAAACATTGGAAGCAACCATATCCCACATGACACCATCTCCAACAGCCTTGGCCTTTACCGAGAGTAACAAAAGCACCACATGCACTTCACACCAACTATATGGGTTAATTCAATGAGTTAATAACGACAACTTTAATATCCAACAGCAATGTGAAATTGTAAAATTCCAAAATGCGACTTTTCCACAGCAATCCAATTATCCAACAGCAATGTGAAATTGTATTGTAACAAATGTCGCCTTCCCTCTTTCCAACCACCGAAGGAATTTCAAGAAAACTTACGGGAGGTTGTCTATAAGATCTAGAGGGAGCAAAGCCTTTACATTGCTGGATAGTCTCTCAACCCCAATAGCGTGATGGTAATAACTTCTTACCAAAGAAAACACCTAACAGCTCAAAAGCCAAATCTCAACAAGCTTGGAGTGAACTTGGGTGAACTGCTGAAGCAGAAAGAAAACGAGGGTGTGGCAGTGAGGATAATGTTCTTGAACGATCAACCGTCCATGCCACTCATCTAGATCAAAGAGTGAAGATTCCTTGACACATTACCGACAATCTTCACTGTAGATATATCAGTGTATGCTTCAAACACTGAAAAATAAGAGTTTCACTGAGGGCGTCGATCTTTGTCATGGTCATTATGATTCTTATGAATGAAACAATATTTAGGCTCACTGATCATTTCTCTGCAAGTACAAAGTAACAAAAGGTCAGAACTGACCAAAGCATCTTTGAAACTTATGTAGAGGCGAATTGAACAGCAGAAAAAATCATATAAATAGAGAACCAGTATCTTATGGGGAAATCAATTTAAGAGAGGTTGATCAAATCAGTGGATGCAAAAAATTGCTTCCACACATGATTGCATTTAAGATGGCAAAACATTATCAGGGCATAAGAGAGATTGTCAGCCTTGTGGCGTTACCAAAGTTAACAGGATATATTGCACTGGATAAGGGGTCACCATCACAAATTAACAATGATGTAAACATTTAAAGGAAAACCAGTAAAAGAGACAGGACAACAAGCATATCCTGAAGGCTTCTGAACAGTTTCGCCTTGCCAATCGAGAAGAGGACCAGGAGAGCTTGTTCCTACACTCACGTCATCCCTCAACGTTATAGTGGAGTACCCAAACATTTATAAGGTTCATGGCGTTTGTCAATTCCAAGCTAATGTGATAGGCACATTTTATCAAGCCTTGTCTATATGCTTATATTTAATCTATACATATTACTTGGTTAAATGGGATCCTTATGAATCTTCAAAGGTGTAACAGAATCTGTGGCTAAAATGGGAAAATGAAAGAAAAGAGTGTTCATGTCCATCCGAGCTAAAATGGACAAGTACCAAACCAACAAGAAACACAAATCATATGACAGCCCATTAAGTTTAACTGTTCATGGCTAGATCAATTCCGTCATACGATATGATTATCTAGGAACACAACAACTAGTGCAACTTTCACAATCAGTCTTTTGGATCCCACCATCGAAATATAAAGGTCAGTCTAACAAACTCCTAATTTCCCTGGTATCTTATAATCCAGAAAACACCAAAAAGTTACAGGTCATGTAGAAAAATACCTTATCATGGCCTCTTAATTGTTCATATCTTGTTCAGACAATCAAAGCTATGGACTCTGTCACTCCACCTGCAGAAGAAAAATAAAATAAACATCATTCAGTATAGGAAGTAAACAAAACAAACATATGAGCTGATTTTCACAAGGACAAAAAAAAAAAAAAAAACACCCCACAACAAAATAACTCGGCTACAGAAAAAGAACTAACACACAATCAGAATTCAGATTCCCGTTGAAACTTCTTAAAGGCCGATAGGAAATCCTCCAAAGTCAGTATCAGGGGTACAAACCAATATCATATGAATCACCAGTACGTCTAATACGTCAAGGAATACACTAATTCCAAGTTGTACCCGTGCAAAATCATGGCGATGTTAGCAACCTCAATACTTCCAGTAAGTTACAAAGTGGGTACAAACCAAGTCAACTAACACACAGGCAGATATTGAGTAAAACAAGCTATCATACTGACTTAATGAGCCTACCAAGAGAGCACTATTACCATGAGGGAGAAAGGTGGTAAATTACACATCAGCAAATCGAATCTAGCATACACATTCCTTTTACTTTTCATTTCAAGTATGTCTAGGTCTTGTACAGAAACTACTCCATAAGTAATGGAAGTTGACCTAATACAACTATACAAGTATGTAAAACATCATATTGAGGGATTGTTTGGTTCAAGAGGTCGATGATGGAATGATGATACCACAGAGGCGCGGGGTTCTAAATCCATACCTTCAATGTCCATGTACTTGTTTGGTTTATTCTAAGTTTGTGACATGGAGAAATGGAATTTGAAACCTAGGGGGAAAGGTGGGTATGGGGTTTCAAGGTGTATGCCGTGTGGGTGTAGTTGGAATTCTTTACGTATCTAACTCCATTCTAAAATATAAAGGTAAACGCTGGAACGAATCGACTCCATAAACCATTGTAACTTTCTAAGAGACCCAACCGAACACACATGAATGTCCTATGTCCTTAGTCGCTAATATGGAGATACTCTAAACCTTATAAATAGTAGTGGAATAAAAAGAGTCTATCAGGTTTCAGGTACCATATTAACATAAAGCATTTCTTGTCCTTAATTGCTCAATCAAGTGTAAAGTATTTCTCGATCAAGTGTAAAGTATTTCTCCTTATTTCACATGCAAACTCAATTCCCTTGCTCTGATGGTAAGAAACTAGTGAAACACATGGTGACTGCTATTCAGATGTCATTTGTCATTACATGACACCTAAGTAAAGCACATTCACCCACTCTAGCTCTCCAAGATAATATGAACCAAAAACTATTGTTGTGCACCAGCTGTAAATTCTATCTTTATTGTGCTCCGTAGCAGCAACAGTCCAGGATCCATACAAGCTCGTGAAGAAAGAAAGACCTTCTAAGGAAGTGGTAGCAACATGATGTTTAGCTTCTAAACCCATGTTTCAAATTCCTTGAAAAACATTGGGAATAGGATGAAACAAAAGCCTCCATTTTTAAAAATTTGCAATCTAGAACGAAACTAAATTAATATCCTTAAAAATTCTACGCGACATTTGTCTAATTAAAAGATACATTGCAAACACAAAAATACCTGTAATGAAGCTCACACTGAATAGCGCGGATCTCCATTCCATGTTCAGTTGTTCACCATCTTCGTGTCTGTTTGTCTGGATCCATAATCGTAGGCTAGAGGGTTTTGATGAACAAAAATAAATTGCAAATTTTAAAGATGAAAGAAGGAAGAAATGAAAAGAATTGCTCCAGAAGAGGGACATGAGACAGTGAGAGACATGCAGGTCACATGTTCCAAAATGGAATATCTCAACCACATCCTCTGACATCAGTAGACTTTCTATTTCAACCAAGAAAGCCTAACTCGTTATGTACATATGCCCCATCAGATACAGTTTACGCTCTATAGAGATTTTAAGTCAACGCCACGATAGAATACACGCTTGAATCTATTCGCCAATCACGATACCTAGAGGTTTGAAAGAATCCGGCAACCCAGATTCAACAACCTATCCCCTCCTTCCCTCCAAACAGGAACAATAAAACTTGCAAACTATGTTTCTTTCAGCTGCCGACCATGTATGTGGGATGTGAAACACATACAACATATTTAACTTATCACACCGTATAACTTCACAATACAGTGACTACAATAACAAGATGCATTCCGAGTAAATATGGCTTACACTCACACATTACTGATCACTATTCACTAAGCTTCTCATTCATGAGGTGGATAGAAGTAAGAGTAACAACGAAATAACACAACGGCTTTGGCAGAAACCACTTTGACCAAAAATGGCTCACTTTCAAACATGGCATAATTCAACTGCTCTAGAAGATTAACGCCGCCACTCTCAATAAACACTAAAAAACAAGATAGCTGAGAGAACTATAGCTCGGCTATCTCTCCAGTTTGAACACATGGAGCAGATATATCACCAGCCAGCCCTGAGAGCCATAGCTTGGTTTATCTTACACTAAGCACTGCACTTGAACAAAGGTCAGTCACGACATCAACCCAAGAAGACTATAATCCCCAGTTGTCCACCAAGCCTAATTCCATCAGCGTAACTTATAGAAAACTATTAATCCCAGGGCGGGTCTAGATAGCATATACCACAATAAAAGAAAGATAGACAAAGAAGTAGAGTAAGGTGATTGAGCTAAACAGAAAATAGGCTCATCACCCAAGTCATCAGTAATCAAGTGCAGTGGAAGGAGGGATACAAAGTCACCAATATATGGCTGAAGAGTCCAGAAATAGGTACTAAATCTATTCAGGTATCTAAAGTCAATCGAAAAAAATTCACTATTCTAGATTGAGGGGAAAAAGAAATCAAATAATCAAGGGGTAGCGAGAACAGATACAGAAAACACCAATTGGTGCAAGTACCCAACAAGTCGTGTTTTTCCCTTTCTTTACGCACAAACCCTAAGTGCAACCAAATACGTCAGAGTGCTTCAAAAGAGACTGGTAAACTCCGACTCCAACCACATAAACTGATCAGCCAGAAACACTAAGACAGCCAGAAAACCACCAGTCATCAAATGCATACTTATCAGTCATCACCAAGAAGAACAGCATGAAGTTTGCAGAAAAATTCAAACACCACTTGACTTCTCCAAAACTTATTCATTTGTATCTTTGAAGACATTGTAGCAATGAACATGACAATAGATAAGCTTGCAACAATGCCAAACAAGAACCCATGAAAACTTCCAATACCAAGCTTGATGCCTTGATGTACCTTGTAAGGCCCAATTCTACATGGAAAAAAATTTCATGTCCCCATCATTACCCTAAGTCATTATGAAGAACCTCCAGCTCAAACAAGATTTGAGGGACGTGCATAAGGGACCTCTCTCCTCCAATAACATAGATGTTTCCAAATGCTTCATTACCAAAATAGTGACAACCATCTACTACTTCATTGAGGGAAAAAGAGGCAGCAGCAGCTTGGAGGGTTTTCACGATATTTTAATTCAACCTTGTCCATAAAATTTCATGTTGTATGCCTTCAAAATCTCTTATATCCTAGATCGGTCAAAACCAATATTTCAGGATTTCAACAATTTTCCTGTAACCATCTTTTTATCTTGGCTAAAAGAGAGAGAGGTCAGTCGACAAGCTTTTCAAGGCATGAGCAGATTGAGGCTTGAGCAAGTACAACAAGGGTCTGCAACATGAACTCTAGCTAAGCAGTAAGGACTGCTTTTGACAAAATTCATAATTGTTCACATAAACCACAAAATAATTGTCAAAGCGCTAGCTAAAGATTAAACTATGAGAGAATTAAGGACAATCAAGTTTAAACACCAGCAAACATAAGGCAGATAAACCACATTACCACAATTGTCTATAATGAAGCAGATAACAGTAACATGTCCATATAACTTAACCTAATAAACTACCTCCTATAGAGGAATATCAGGATGAAAATCAGACATAGATAACTACCCATTTAAATCATTTCATACATTGGAAAATCGACTAGCAAATGGTAAAATGCCAAATCTTCATTCATCCACAACTAAGATGATTTCTTCATCTTCTTGAACCACGAGGATTCTCCATTCCACTCCATGCAGCTGATCCCGATCCATAGAGAGGAGCCTTGTCAGCAGCAGCCTACGAGACATTTCTGAGTTACATTATGGAAAAAATAACCCTGGAGGAAAATCTTGACCCAGAAGATATGAATCCTACCATATGATGGCCATAAGAATTTCCATAGTGAGCAGGGTAAGCAGCCTCTGGGCTATTAAGTTTCACCCCATATGATCCACCTTAAAATTACAGACCATGAAACTTTGATCAGATGCCTAGCGAAAGAAGGGGATGAAGAGGAAATGTTGAATTTATAATGAAATGGCATAGATCATAAATGTTAACATGTCATCATTCAGGTGATTGAAGACCACAAACTCCACGAAATTTGTGTATCAGAACGGCAAAAAAACAACTAACTGACAGAGTAGTTAAATAACCACCCAAAGACTACAATCTCTCCACCTGAAGGCTGGAACTTATACTTCATATGAGAATCCAAATCATTATCCTACCGAAATCTACTTTAGGCAACAATATTCTAACCTACTGGATGAACGTGTGGTAACACGAGAGAGATGGAAGGCAAAGAAAAGGTGGGGAAAATAAGGGAGCACAACAAGGGACAAATGCCACATACGGTAGCATTTCTGATAAGACTCTATCATCTTAATCCATTTTGTTGAGAGTTAGCACTTACTCCCTTATTATATTCGGAGTACATAACGAAAAGAGGCAAAGGTTCTTGCTTAGGCAGCACCGGCCTGTGAATTTTGCCGAGCAGATGGGGACCATTGAAGCAGAATATAAAATCTACAAGTTCTAAGGAAAGGACACAAAAGAAACAACAGGCGCATAGGAAGTAAGAATCAAACAAGAGATTCGGAATAATAAAATACTCCCCATAGTCTATTAAATAAAATATTCACTTGGTTTTGAGGGAAAGAAAGCTAATTTAACTATCTACCCTCATAATCCCACCCTCACATCATCACATGCCTCTCAACTAAATCCCAACTATTCATTTAGCCACAAACACGGTTGAAATAAAACCCTAACAACCACCGAACCACCATCAAATAGCCAGAACCAAGCTCCAAACAGGCAACCACCATCAAGCTGTCGGAACCCAGCTCCAACCACAACCCACTCGTAGCTTACCTAGTGAAACACTGTACCCAAGCCCCAAACACCACCAATCAAACTCCAAACCACCAATCCAATCCCAAACCACCAATCCAACCTCAAACGCCCCAAAAATGCATATCCCATCATCGAGAAGTGATGATGGGTGTCAAATCAGAGGAGGGAAGAGAAGTGATGGTGCGAGGTCGGAATACTCTGTGGTTGCCTCGTTGTCGTGGTGCGATGAGGCGCGCCGTCATCGTCTTTTCAGATCTGGGATGTGAGCATTTGTTGTACAAGACAGAATGGTTGTGCGAGGGGTGGCGGTAGGTCGGCTAACTGAGTGGCGCGTGAAAGGGAGCAAGGACAGTGTGGGTAGTGGTTAAGGTCGTGGTGGCGTTGCAATGGTGGAGCACAGGCAGGGAGAGGAAATAGTGGTGTGAGAGGGCAGGGATGGAGTGGTTGTTAAAAAAGGAGAGTGAGTGAGTGAGTGTGGGTAATTTTGTCCATTCGTTCAACATAACATTATATGTCCAAATATGGAATTAGGGAAGAAATGATGACTAAGCCCAATAAGGAAATAGGGAATAGACTAGGAAGGAGTACTACTTATCCCCTCCAATAAGGAAATCACCCAGATCCATTCAGGGAGACATACTGCATGCCGTCAGTCACAAGGGTCCTCCATCACTGATGCACCCTCTAAAGATGTCCCACAATCATCTGACCATGACAAAATATCCTTTTCAAAGCTTGCTTTTGTGATGATAGGATCTATACAGTAGGATTGCATAGAAGTTAACTTGAATATGTTACGAACATGTAGTTTCTGCCCGATACCAGAGGAGGAGTCAAGATTTGAACTCAGCAAAGGTGAAAAATTTCAGTGGGGAAAGACGGGTAAAATAGTATAAGGCAAACTAAAAAAATCGAAAATTTTAACTACAAACTTTAAAATTTTCATCCTCCAAAGGGGCGCCTGCCCTCCCTAACTCCACCACTGCCTGATATTACTCCTGGCCTACCATGGGTTATTTATAAAAAACCAAGTTAATCAACTTTTCTCCCTTAACTAAAAGGAAAAGAAAAGAAAAGTTCTCCTAAAGTCCTAATTGTAAAGTTTCTCACTAACACAATGGTATTATTTGCTCCAACAAAATACTGCATTGTGGAGCTTATAAGATATACTAGCATTTCTCTCGAATCAAATTCGATGTTTTTTATAATCTTACAAGATGACCAAATAGCAAGCTTGACAAAAAAATAACGAATAAGACAAGAGGAAACATTAAATCTGTTCAATGACATGGCAGCAAGCAAAATCTTAAGCATTATAGAGAATTAGCCATGGAGATTTAAGTGATTCGATAAGATGCTCAAGCATGCAACCAGACAATCGGCTATGGGTTAAAGCACTTGCTAGTTATATTCACATCCACAATAGTGGAGCAATTTTAGTTCCTGACACCCTAAAGCTTGCAGTCCTGCACAACCCAATTTTAGAAAATTCTATAAGTTGAATAAGTAAAATTTATACGAGTACATACCAGCAGCCCATGGTCTTGTGCTACCGCTAGTGAGTTCTGCTTTTAGCTTTTCAACTTCACGTGCCATAGAAATCAGATTATTCTCCATTGATTGCCTCTGTTCCATGAGCCCAATTTTAGCCTTTTTCTCATACTCAATTCCTGCTCTGTAAGACATAGTTTCATATTATTGCATTAGGAAGCAGTAAACGTTGAACAATGACTAAACTTTTCAAACTTTCCTAACAATGTAGCTTCTACTCTTCACTTTCCAAGGCTGTACTAGACTAGTGTGAAGGAAACACGAGTATACGAAGCATGAAGTATGATTTTTTTTTTCATTTTAAGCCTAATATGTCGAACATATCTCCATTTTTTTAAAAAAAAATCTATATATTCCATATTTTTCTTACAATTTTGCTTCAAAGACAGACCCCAAACCAGTATTTTCATATTTTATTAGGACAGCGTCCTCATGTCTCAAATTTTGAATCATGGTGACTTCAACACCTTAGATTTTACAAACCTTGCATGCATTAGTTCTTGCTTCAGGCCATCTACCTCAGCCTTGAAGTGCGGAATCTGTTGATTGTCAGATCTCAACTTAGCCAAATCCTTCGAAAATGACTGGACCTGCCCAACCAGTTCTTGCCTTATCTTTTCTAACTTCTGAACCTCTGAACGCAAATGAGCAGCCTCCTTCTTGATACCCTCAGATGCACGAAGATCAGCCTCAAGCTTGAGACCTTTCTCCATCAGGTCCCTAGAATGGAGTTCCTGTTCTGAACGAATGTCAGAAACGGCACGATTCATGTGGTGAATTTCCTCCCTTGCAGCACCCAATTCCCGCTGCAAAGCCACCCTATCTTCAGCAAGCCTTCTATTATCATCCAACAGCTTCCGCATCTCGGAACGCTGTATTTCGATCTCTTCCTCCAACACAGCAGGATGAGGTGGGGCCCTCAATATAGGACCTGGAATAATGTATTCTGAAGGCATGCCCCTACGTCTGTCAAATGCATCACGAGGCATACGATTTCTCCCTGACATTCTCAGTCTTCCTATAGCATCAAAAAACCCACATAAAACAATTGAACAAACAGTTTTCCCCAAATATAAAATTTTTGAATACCACCAATTCTCGGATTTCATCATTCAATATGTTGCTTTGCTAATTCTATGTTATTTAAGACTACCAATCACGATAAAACTTGACCTCAAACGCACTACAACTCCGTACAAGCTAAAACACATAAATTAAATACATGAATCAATCAAAAAATGTTGCTTTTGTTCTTCAATGTTTCTAAAGACTTCTACAAATTGGGGCAAAATTTGACGTTTAATACACTACTACTGTATATACATTCTAAAAACACAAAATAATGAATTACATGGATCGATCAATAAATTAAAATTGAACATCGAGAAGCATAAACAAACACCCCCTAATTAAATACAGGCGATCAAAACCCTAACTCTAGCTCTAACCCTAAATTGAACTTTTTAAGCAACAGCTAAGAAACACACTATCAATATCAAAATCAAACCAAACATGAAACCATGATCAAACAGAAACAATCGATTCAATCCTGATTACTTTCAACTGAAATTTTTAGGGCTTTTTACCCTACAATTTTAATTTAAAAAACGACAAGAAAATTAAAGGGCATTGATAGGATGGAAAATAAGCACAGAATCAAATAAGGTGTAGTAATTACAAAAATCAATAGAAATAAACGGGAAATTGAAAAAAGACGGTACCTTTGAATGAATTTGCGAAGAATCGGAAAGTATTGAAGCAATGAAGACTGATAAGTGATTACTGATTAGCATACGTAACTATTATAGATCCCAGCGCGTTGCACCGTTTTTTATATTGTGTTTTTCATAAAAGCTGAAATAATATTTTTTTTTTTTGTCTCACAAAGCGCGCACAAAGTCGCATTACAATCAAGGGGGAGGGGATTTCACAATAGGTCCGTCTTAACCACTAGACTAAGACATCTTCGGTAAGGCTGAAATAATATTTAGGCTCCGTTTGGCATGTCTTTTCAGGTACATATTTTGACAAAAGTAGTTTTTTTTTCAAAAATTTCAGGTAGCTTATTTATGTGGCAGTGTTTGGCAAGTAGATTTAAGGTAGCTGGTTTTAATTTACTTTTCCTTTTTGCCCTTCAATTATTTTGGAAATGAGAAAACAAACAACCGTTTCATTTATACAATGTCTTTTCATGTCAGTTGACCAAATATCAGCTACCTTTTCAGCTAGTTTGTCAAACAGTTTTAATAAAAATCAGGTACCTTTTCAGGTCATAATTTTCAGTTACTTTATCAGCTACCTTTGCAGGTTTCAGTTACTTTTTCAGGTTTCAGGTACCTTTCAGCTCGTTTTACCAAACAGGGCCTTCAATAATTTGTATTTTACTGTACTTATTAACCGCATTGTTCAAAAACACATGAATTGTTCAAAAAGCTAATTACTTTCAAGTAAGATTATTTTCAATTGAGATTTTCCATCAAACTCGAATGGTGATATCCCTGCATCAAAAGAAAACTAGACTTCAACAAACTCGTTTTCAATATCTAGATTGAAACCAATTGAATTGATCTACAAAGTGAGCGATTAACAAAAGAAAAACACATAAAAGATTACTCCGTTAAAAGGTAACGTCGAGTAGCATGAAACGAGCAGAAGGATTTACGCAAGGTAATCCACACAAACTAGATGACCATAAACAATTAAGACTACCATATAAAGATCATGGGTTTTTTTATATAGTATCCCTCTATTTTTTTTATTTTTTACATGGTACTCCTATGCTTTTATAAACATCTATGATACCCCTAACTTTAATTGAAAATGATGAGGCGTGACCTTGCCTTTAATTTCCGTCAAATTTCGCTTATTTGCTGATGTGGCATTGATACCACTTCCCTCCATTTTACATTCACTTTCCCTCCAAAATCCTCCCTTCATTAAATCTATATTTTCACCTTCCCTCCATCCTACCTCTCACCTCATTTACCCATCTTCTCTCTTCTGTTCATCTTCTTGGAGGAGCACCCCAATTGAAGATCTTGAATTTAAGAATTGAGCATGCAATCGTTGCAAGAATGCGGTCATTAAAATATCTGGGTCAACTAGCAATCCAAGAAAAGCATACTTCAAACGCTTGGAATGTCATAACTTTGTAATGTGCCTGACATCAGACCATGTTATCATCAATAGAACAATGAAGAGCAATGGAGCAAAAGAAGAAGATGATTGTTCAAGTGGTAATTTCTACAAGGAAAAAATTATTGAGTTGAAAAAAGAGTTTATGAAATTAGCTTTCTTTTGTGAAATTTATTAGTTTGATGTTTGTTGTGGCTGTTGTAATTTTCCTGATCAAAGTTTAACTTAATTGGAAAATCTTGTAACGGTTTCACGTGTAATGGAATGAAATAAATTGATTTCTTCCATATGAAATCTTATAGTTGTGTTGATGAAATTTGTTTAACAGTTTCAGAAATTGCTCATAATAATATTAGAAGATTGTAAATATATGACATTAACACCATTGTCATTTAATTGATGCCCTAAAAATTAACAGTTAATCACTGTTAATACATCAAAGTAGTTGTGTTTGGAAATTGTTTCCATATATGATAATTCACCTATTGTGAAACAAACCCAAAAAATTACATCAAATTGTTTCTAAAAGCCACTGCTTAGTACATGGTCACACCCAGGCTTGCAAAATAGAACAAAACTCCAACTAATATGTCCAAAACAACATCAGGTTGTCCTCCTTTTCTTAACCTTGCTTGTTCATTCTTTTCTTGTTGTTGAAGCAGATGCTTGAGTAGTGGTCATAACAACACTCTCCAACTGTTGAAAAGAGTTAAACAATGGAGTTGTGATGCGAGTTACTACTTGTTTTGTACGTTTCTTGTTGATTTTTCCTTGCATTTCTTGTATTTCTCTAGCAGTAACTCCTCATTTACAAGTTTTAGAGTTATGGCCAAAATAGGCACACTTCTTGCACTTGAGAGTAATAGACCTCCTCCCTTTCTTTTGCTCCCCTGCTTCCTTTCTTCTATTCCTTGAAGGTCTGTCAATTTATCTTCTCAATGTTGGAGGTTCTAATGTTGGCACATCATAATTAGGCCATTGCTCAACATCAAGTAGAGGGTTAATGGACAATCCATAAGCCTCTTTGTACATTCTAAGAGAGAACCGGTCATTCACATAACCACTTGGCTCTTTGTCAGCAGTTAAGATAGTCATAATGACATGCCTACAAGGAATGCCACTTATCTACCACTCACCATAATAGAAAGTTTTCTCAACCAAGATAACAGGGTAGTATACACGTCCTTCACTTACTTCATATCTACCAAAACCAAAATTGTAGGCATGACATGTCCTATAATCATGAGTGAGAACCTTCAGCCTTTCTAATATATTGGGACATATGCCATCATCATGCTAAGAGTCTGTTATATACTACCTAGTTGCATGCCTGATCATAGCAATTCTCCTTACACCAAAACCAAGTTTTAAATGTCAACAATGTGCAAGTAAAAAAGTAGTGAGGATTAAAATAGAGTACATATGTGAAGTAAAAATGCAAAGTAATACCTTCAAGAAGACTAAGCATGGGGGTTACATCTGTGTATCCCGAATGTTGCATTGAAACTTTCCACAAAATTAGAAGTGTTTTCATCAGATGATAAAGTAGGATCAAATTTATGCTTAGTCCACATTTCCTTCTCACCTAAATCAAGTAACCTGCTAGCAGCACCTAGCCCTCCATGTTGTACTACAGCCTCCATAAATTTCTTGAAGATGAACTCAGAAGTTGCATTAACAACCTTCCAAAACAGCTGATGCATAAGGAGACCAGGGTAAGCTGTCATGAAGTTCTTGTATAGATGTCTAGCACAGAATCTCCCATAAGATTCAGGTCAGGTCTCTCTAATGCAGGTTCCACTCCCTTGGACAAAAAGTACATTATTAGTTTACATAAAAATAGTGAAGACCAAAATAATGATAATAGTGATAAGTAGTTTACCTTCTGCCTGTCTGAAATAATTGTCCAATTATTCCACCCACTGTCTTTTAGAATTCGCTTTAAATGCCAAAATAAACTTCTCCAAGTGTCTTTGTTTTCCGACTCAGCAACAGCTACAGCAACAGGGAACAACTCATTGTTGCCATCTGTTGAGCCAGGATGTTTCCTGCCTGACCAGGAAATATCCCAGGCAAATCTCATATTGGTCACCACCCGCCAAATCGCAAATACTTATAATGGCACCAGGTCAGGGAAGGCAGTCAGGTCAGGGAAGGCAATCAGGTCAAGGAATAAAGTAATTCACTGATCAGTCGAAGAATACTACCAGGGAAGCAGTAAAGACCTCACAGGAGTAGCAGGAAGAATAAGTAATGAAGCAAAAATCAACTCCTTTTTTATAGGGAGACTAAGTCCATGCAGTTATCAGCAGCTTGAGACGTGATAAACTAGGTCAAGCAACATCAGATAATGGTTGTTGTGGAGGAAGAGGTCAAGCGCAATAATAGGGCATGTTCCCTATTAATCCGGAACGGCTGGGGAAGTGGAAGAGAGGGTCGTTGTGAGGAAAAACAGCATATATACGCAGAGAAAAACAGATCCAAACACGGAAGATTGGAGGAAAATCACTTAATATTATTTTTCTACAAAAATCATTTGTATTCCATTGATCATTCATTCTAATAATAGTCGAGATCCTTCCTGGCTTGGTGCCCRTGGTTTTTACCCAATTCAGAGGGTTTTCCACGTACAAATCTTATTGTCTTATCTTTTATTTYKTGCATTATATCTTTCCCARCATTATTTTTGTTTAGATTGAACTAGATACCCGTACTTAATCATTCCTGGCGATATTCATATTGTGATAAATCTTGCTAAAACACCATCCATATCAACTGCAGATAAAAGAACACCACCTTAGTTGCCTTTTAAGTGTGTCCCATCCACACCAACCAAATTTCTACACCCTCTTAATAACCCTTCACATTGTGCTTGGAAGGCAATGAAAATGCTCTTAAATTGCAAGGGTCTCTTTGGACTGTCCATAGGTACTTATGCACGGTGGGAAACTGGTTAACACCATTCTAAAAGCCAACATTCTAAAAGCCACTGATTAACACCATCACATTGACGTGTGTTGGTTGTGTGTAAATTGTCACCTGCTTTAATTGGGGTGGCCTGTGTTGATCCATATAATATTTCCGATCACATGGGGAGCAGTTTGAGTATAGATTGCCTTTTTTATTGACCGGGACATCAGACCCAGCCACGTAGTTGGAGTCGAGATGCATAGACATATGATAAATGATATAGCTTTAGTTGGGTTGTATCATATAGTGGTCACTTGTTTTATTCATTCATTCATTTATTTGTTATGTAATTCACTCCACATGTTATTTATATAAGATGTTACTTAATTATAGTTTTGATTTCACTGTCTCGGAAAACCGCAATGGTGACATCTCCCGATTACATTGGTCGGGTAAGAAGGGAGTATTACATGACCATATTTTAATTAGACACTGGATATAAATGACTTGTTTTATTTTGGATAGTGTGAGCAACATAGTTATGAGATTATATGACTAAGAGTGATTTTTCTTGTTTTATAGGACGTGTTTGTGCTTACTCTTTTTTTGTTTTTTAAGACCGGTTGACATGACTTTAGAAGTAGAGATCTGGGAGAATTGTTTCGGAATTGGTGGAAAGACTCGATGCATGATGACAACTTGTTCAGATTTCTACAATGGATCACAATTGAGATTTTTTTAAAAAGATATATAAGATAAATAAATTAATTTTAAAGAAAGAAGATAAAAGGATTTTTTTTTTGAGAATGAACAAAAAAATGGAATCTAAAATAAGACTCCTCAAAAAAATGAAATATACACAAAAAACAGAATTTTTTTTTTCTTCGACAATGTCGATAACAAGTTTTAGAGGAAAAAAAGTTAACTTTGCTTCCATGATTGTAATATACACTAATACGCAAGATTGTTGTTTACTTATACATACGAGGGAGACTACCAAGTTAACTTACGATCAGATTAATTATTTCTATTTGAAATATTCTACCGTATACCCTTGAACTTTTCGGTTTTCTATGTTGTACTCCTACATTTTTGGAATTCTATAATGTATCTTGAACTCTATTCAGTAGTCTATACAATGACCTTTTTTTTATTATATTTGGTAACTTAGTTTTTTAAATAACCTATTAAATCGTTTATTTACCATTCTTATTACTTGATAACTTACTTATTTACTTATTAGTTCGCCGAATACTCATTAACCCACCAAATAGTATACGAAACTAACTAAAAGTTCATCAAATCTCCATTATCATGTCATGAATCATAACAGATGTTTTTAATAGTAGTTAGTGTTATTTATTAAAAGTGATTTGTGATATTTCTCATATAGGATGGTGATACAACATTAATCAATCAGAATAAAGGTCAAATTACGGTTGTTGATAGTGATAAAGTTAATGAAAAGTTAAACGAGGTCATGATGGAGAAATAAGTATAAAGTTTAGGGGAACAATGTAGAATATAAAAAAAATGAGGGGTACGTACAACGTAGAAAACGTAAAAAACGTAAAAACTCAAGGATACATCATAAATATCCCTTTTATTTTTTCAACTTTTTTAAAAATTTTCATTTTCTCTTATGTTACCTTTAGTACAAACTAGTCACTTGGTCCGCGCCCTAACGGGCGCGGTGTTTTCGTTTTGTATATATTTGCTATATAGCGTTGTTGCCGTAAATGTCATTGTCGGGTACTTTTGAATTTAGTCGACGTATTAGTATTATCCCGTGAACACTTTGTTCTACTATTTCCATATAGCTTGTTTAAATTTGGTGTTTATTATATGCAGTGTTGATGTCATAAATGTCATTGTCGAGTACATTTGAAATAAGTCGATGTATTAGTATTATCCCGTGAACACTATGTTCTACTATTTCCATATAGTTTGATTAAATTTGGTGTTTATTATTTTTACATCATATAGATAACCCAAATAATCAATTGTTTGAAATATCATTTGATATCCTTTGATTATCTCGTTTCTTTTATTTCATATATTTGCTTTCCTACCAATTGTTCCCATTTTAAAATTATCGAACTATGTCGTAGCTGCCTAACGGGCGCGGCGTTCTCGTATTTTTTTATTCGTTAACTCGTTATTATGTTGTCGTTGTTTTGTTAATGTCCATCTGAAACGGCTTATACAACTTACTTCGGTATATTGAATGTACAATATGGTGCAAGATTTGTATATCGTTTTAGCTTATAAGATTGAGTTATATTACGTTCATCTCCGACTCTAAATCCACCTAAGCAAGATGGGTGACCCGAGGTCACTCATGACCACAAGCACTGTATTTTCAGTTCTTAGGCGTAGCGTTGCTGGAGTGGATACGTTAATCATGGTGGGGTTAATCTCTTCCCGCTGCCTTGCTTTTGGATAAATTTATAACCCATGAGAATACCGTTAGCAGTTTATGGTTCATTGGTGCACTTTCCAGGTTACACTTCAATTGCGTTGTAAGCAGGTATCTTGGTTTCTATCAAGTTTTGTCTGTCTGCCAGTCAACAATGCTAAGCTTGTGGTCAGGCCAAATTCGTACCAAGTATAACGCAATTACAGCTTTATGTCTATCACTACTTTCCTTATAAATTTACCGAAATCTAGATATGGCAGTTGGATTTACAGAAAATGGGCATTTGCAGTATGATACCATTTGTAGCAGTGCGACCCACCGTTGTCGTAACAACCCCAAAAAGATGGGATGTGCACCTTTGGACCCATTGATCTCCACTGAAGCTCAAAAGCATAATGCCTTATTACTAATGTGGTAGGTGGAAACTATTATAAATATATCATAAGCTCTTCAATTTCCCAGTGTGAGGCAATTTTCTCACAATCTCTTCGGGATGTTTCAGATATTGCAAAGTTGTTTCAATATTCAATTACTTTTCTACAGAGCTGCGGTATGATAGTACAAGTGGCTTTTAATTTCTCTTCTCTTAATTACCTACTACGACAATGATAAATTTCCAAAGTTTTTTTTGTTATTGGTGGTGAGGAGATACCAAACGTCTTAGCACCGTCTTGTCGAAATCAAATAAAAATCATTATCCTCCTCCTCCTCCCTTTTTCTCTCTCTCTCTCTCTCTCTCTCTCTCTCTCTCTCTCTCTCTCTCTCTCTCTCTCTGTTACGCCTCATGTTTCTCCCTTCTCTTCCTCTTCGACATTGTCGTGCCATCATTCTCATTATCCTCCCTATTTTTCCTGTTTGCATTCATCTCTTGTTCTCCCTTTTCTCTCATTCTCATTCATCACCGCTTTATCTCCATTCTCCTCTTTATCCCTTCACAATTTTCACTCGACTACTTCCCTACCTCTTTCTCCTCCTCCTCTTGCGCATTCTCATCTTTCCCTTTTCTCATACACCTCATCTTTTCCCAGCCCTTCCTCCTCAGCATTGCCGCCTTCTTATTCTCGTTATCTTACCTATTCTCTCGCTTACATGCATATCTAGTTCTCCTTCTTTCTTCTGTCATCATCCTTCGCCGCTGATTCCTAATTCCTCCTAACTGGGATTGACCATTGTTCACACTGATTCCAGCTGAAGAACCACGAAAGGAATTAGCACTTGGAGATACTTTTTAACTTTTCTTCTAAAATCTTGAATCATACAAGTAGATGTTATTTCTCCTACAAATAAGTGATATAAACATTAGATARAAGTGATGGACAAACACAAATTATACAGCTGAGTCTTATTGACAAAATTATCACCTCAACAAATAGCACAAATAAATTGTGTATATAATAGACATATTTTTTTTTTCTGATAATATAGATGATTAATGTCTTTATCATCATTATAAAATATGATGTTCAAAAGCTGGTTTTCTTAATAGTAGGACTCTCCAATAGAAAGGAGAATTACCAAAGAAAAGAAATACACTAAATAGAAAAGATGGCACGCTCACTTTTAACTATGATTCTGCCTTTACTATGCTTTTGACAACGACAAGCTTATCAAGAAGCTTTTGGATTTTTTTTCCCCTCCTGCATGTGCCCTACCGCTAACAATAACATGTGCCCTACCGGCCTATACTCCCACAGCCTGATGAGATATAGTAGGCGTTTGAACTGCAATTGGTCTGATACACACCATATATCAATTTGAAAGGTATTTTAGTATTTTAGTCCTCTTTAGTGTATTTTCGTCGTTTATCAAATATGAAAAACGTAAAGAATTGGCCAAGACAAAAGGAAAAACACAGAGGAATATTATAGTATCCAAAACCTAACCGAGTTGACCACTTAAGGAAAGATAAAGTAATCCCACAGCTAATGCAAGATTACCAACAATCTTGTTGTTGTCCCATCATATTTACCTCCACCTCTAACGTTAAAATCAAAATTAAACCGTTGATTAAACTTCACAATCGAGTGTTACCCTCTTTGTCACTGACTATTGGTTTGGTAAGAAATACTCCCACGAATACCAGACATGTCCCTATGGCACAAAGACCATTTGAATTGTGCGGATAATAGAATTTGCCATTTTCACAATAGAAAATAGCTATTAATACAACTTTTGCAATGGCCAATTCATGAAAACTTACACAAATTTACATGGTTA
>VHZZ01000316.1:60933-87397 GCA_009801015.1 Silene noctiflora
CAACCAATTAAGTACTTAGAAGAGACAAATCATATAAGAACATATGCCAAAGACACACAACACACATAACATGCAATGCCAATTATACTATTATGGATAAGAAGAAACACATCACATTCCACATGGCATAAGTGTGAACCTGCACACCTGCACATCGGAAAATGGGTTGTAAGAAAAATTCATGAGCACTCTTGGCCTATCACAAAATCATGCTTCTTTTGCTACTTACACTATAGATCATGAAGAAAATAGAGGGACTGACCATATTATACACTAATCAATATCCATATCCTTCCCGTTGTTGCTGTTATTGGTGCACATAGTTCTGCTCCCCCAATGTGAGTCGGACCATCATAAACCCCATCATCATTGGTATTAGTGATATTATCATATGTTTATTTTAAGAAAAAACTATGAAAATAATAAAATAAGATTCGTGATAAAAAAAATGTTATCATTAAAATATAGATTTCATATAATTTGCACATATTAAAAATTGTTTACTTCTTAGTATGTTATGCCTCACATTGAAAAATAATTTAGGTGTGGTGAATACGTATAAATAATAAAATTATCCCACATCGAAAGATTAGCATAAGATAGGGTGATTCTATGATTATTGATATTATGCATTATTGGAACTTAGGTATCAATCCAAAATATTTTGAGCCTTTTCAGTATGTATTAAAGAACTTTTAAGAGAGTGTATCAATCCACAATATGATATATATTTTYTATGTTATATTGAAATGATGTTTATAATTTTTATTTTTATTTGGCAAAAAAAGTATTGTAAAAAAATTATGAAAATTATATAATTAGATTTGTAGTAAAAAAATGCTATCATTAGAGTATAGATTTCATATCATTTGCACATATTTTAATCATGATAAAAAAAAATAGAAAAAAAAAACGTACGGAATATTAATAGATAGTATAATATTTGCTCATTATTAAACCGGATTTGATGTCGAATTAGGTGCGAAAAATATTGTGTATTTCTAATTATATTATTTGTCCCACATTGAAAAATAAGGTAGGTGTGATGAATATATACGGGTACTACGTATAAATAGTTGAATTGTCCCACATCAACAGATTATCATAAGGTTGGGTTATCCCATGTCTATAAATAAGAGTATCGTTGAACTTCGGTATCAATCCAAAAATTTGAGTCTCTCAAGTATTGTCTTCGAGAGCTTTTATAAAAGTACGTCAATTACAACAATAACATATAAATATTAACCTTCCAACCTTAATATTTTAATCAAACTAGTACCGTACTGTAATACAGGCTCTATACTAGTAATTTTAAAAGTAAATAATTAGAAGTCGAGCCGGGTTGAGCTTGAGCTCAGATTACCTTATCAATAAAATCGAAATTAAGTGATCGATCAATCAAAGTGCCCGACTTCCGTCAACAGTTTACTACTGTAGTTCATCAACCACCAAACAATGAGCCGCTACGATTCTCGCAACGCCGACCCCGCCTCCTACCGCGACCGCCGCAGGTATTTCCCCCAATTCCCCTAAACCCTAATTAATCCCTCTTTTTTACTCTCTAATTTAAGTTTAAATTCAAATTCAAATTACTCCCTTTTTTCAGCGATTATGGCGCGTCTTCCGCTGGCGCCGGCGGTGGTGGCGGACGAATTGGAGCTCCGGCGGCGAGAAGGGATTCCTCGCCGCAACGGAAGTTGGATTTAGAAGGATTGACGCCATTCGAGAAGAATTTCTATGTCGAAACTCCTTCTGTTGCTGCCATGTCGGAAAGCGAGGTTGAAGATTATCGTCTTTCTCGTGAAATTACTGTTGAAGGTCGTGATGTTCCGAAGCCGGTTCGTAGTTTTACTGATGTTGGATTTCCAGGTTTGATTTTTTTTGCATTAGTTTACTCCTATTGAGCTTTTTAGGTCAAATTTGGTTACTTTCGATTAGTTATTGTATTGTGTTAGTAATAGCTGTGGCGATTATTGTTTCGCCATTTTGTACTTTGTTAATTGTGCTTGAGGGTTCATGATAGTCGATTTTAAATTCCACACAATATCTAGGGTAGTGGCGTAGCTAGGAAATTTGGGGAATGCGGTTGTAGTGTAAACTCAAGAACCATCAGTGTAAGTTAGTGGGGTTTTATTGCCGAAATCACTCAAAATTTACGCGCTTGTATAGGATACTGGGAGATTAAGAGAACCTGTGTGGTCGTGTGAGACTACTCTCCATACTTCCCCCTCGTCCGCTGCACTAGGGATATGGTGTTGACGAGGCATTTGGCAATAAGGCTGATAATCTACTCTCTAGAAGAATTTCATAAAATAAGTTACTCTAGGACTGTAGGAGAATCTCATTTCTTTTCACCTTTCCTCATTTTCCCACAAATACAAACAAAATGAGAGAAACAAGAAGGAAAAATCATTTCTTAGGATAATGTTTTCAGCAAACCTAAAACACTCCAGAGTTCATGTTTCCAATTATATCATCTTGCTTTTTGGTTTTGTCACACTTTTTTCAATCGTTCTTCTATAGTTCTATTAGTGGGGTAGCTCATAATACGTATGGAATTGGATGCTTGAAACAAAATCACAGTCACATAAAATAACTCTTTTTTGCTTATACTATTGGTTTCTCTTCTCAATTGCAGAATACGTCCTGGAGGAGGTTAAAAAGGCCGGCTTTACTGAACCTACGGCCATTCAGGCTCAAGGATGGCCTATGGCATTAAAGGGTCGTGATCTTATTGGTATTGCTGAAACTGGATCTGGAAAAACCCTGGCATACTTGCTACCTGCCATAGTTCATGTTAATGCTCAGCCAATTTTATGTGAGAATGGCCCATCTTGCTTTTACTTCCGTGTCTTTGTTTCACTCGTACATGGTCTACTCCTTACTTGCCAAGCTTGTCTTGTATTTTACTGAAGTGCTCTAATTTGTGTTTATGTAATTATTCAGCTCTTGGTGATGGTCCAATTGTGCTAGTTCTGGCTCCAACTAGGGAACTTGCTGTACAAATTCAGCAAGAAGCCACAAAGTTTGGTGCTTCATCGAGGATTAAAAATACTTGCATATATGGTGGGGTCCCTAAGGGACCTCAAATTCGAGATCTTCAGAAAGGTAGGTGCTGCTTGAGTTTGAGATGACTTTGTCCATCAAAAGAGACACAAGGATATTTGAGATGCTTTGCTATCATGTTGCGACATTCGTCGTCTGCGCTTCTTGTTTTAGGTGGTACTCATATTCATGTTATATACTTTGTATTTAGAATGTGACCACGTTTTTTTATCTGGTTTTTTTTTATATGTAGCATGTTTTAATTTTCTGCAGGTGTAGAGATAGTTATTGCGACACCTGGGAGATTGATTGATATGCTGGAATCTAACCATACAAATTTGCGTCGAGTGACCTATCTTGTTTTGGATGAGGCTGATCGGATGCTTGACATGGGATTTGAACCCCAGATTCGCAAAATTGTGTCTCAGGTACAGTATATTGTTTTGAAATCCAACCTTTGTCCTCTATTGTGTGTGCACCCTCTGTTGCTTATGTGCATTCATAGGCCTGCATTCAGATTTAGAATTTTTAGCAATCTCATCTGTTGGATGACATGCCAGCCAGCCTTTTCTCTTTTCTTATACTGAACATCCTGCTCGTCCTCCTAGCTTGATAGAAAGGGAGGAGACCTCCTAGGTAGATTGCTCATCCACAGTTCCACTGGTTTTTTTTTTTTTTTTTTCCTTTTCTGACAAACAATGTATTCTGCTTTTGTTGACACAGATACGACCTGATCGTCAAACTCTATACTGGAGTGCGACGTGGCCGAAGGAGGTTGAACAACTTGCTAGGCAGTCTCTTTTTAATCCGTATAAGGTAAAGACTTATTTTCTCTGGTCTTTTTTTTTTTTTTTTTGAAGTTTGCATGTCGGAAGTGGAAGGCCCTTATGCTTGCTATTGTAATTTTATAGGTAACTATTGGTTCCCCAGACTTGAAGGCCAATCATGCTATTCGCCAGATAGTGGAGATTCTTTCTGAAAATCAGAAATATAAAAAGTAAGCTATCCTTTTGTACGTAGAACATTAAATTTGTGTGGTGCTTGCCTTGTCCTATAGTTGCCTGAACTTGATTTGTCATGTTGTTCAGGTTGGTGGATTTGCTTGAGGATATTATGGATGGCAGCCGCATTTTGATATTTATGGACACTAAAAAAGGGTGTGATCAGATTACAAGGCAGCTTCGCATGGATGGTTGGCCTGCTCTTTCGATTCATGGGGATAAGAGCCAAGCAGAAAGGGATTGGGTGCTATCAGAGTTCAAATCGGGCAAGAGTCCGATAATGACTGCGACTGATGTTGCTGCTCGTGGTCTAGGTAAGTGTGCTTCGGATATTTTGTTGCTTCGCTTAGGGTGACTTTATTTTAAACATGAAACTTACTTTATGTCTTCATTCATTTCTGTGATACGTATATAATGTTAACCATATTTAGGCAAAGAATAGAAAACAGTCAAACACACAATAGTCATGTATAAACCTTGCCGAGGAGGGATCCAACAGAGGCTGGATAGCTAGAGACCGAACTTTCCCCTCTTGAGCGAGAAACTTCATCCCAGTGACCAATATGCCATAGGGACTAGTGTTGTTTATGGTTGTCCATTGGGTATTATAGGTGGATAATTAATGGTTGACGGGCCTCTTCGGGTCAGTTTCTGTTCGGGTTTCGGTGGGACAAAGTTCAAGTTGTTTATGTTAATTTACCCTTTGTTTGGATTGAAGGATTTGAAGGGAAAGGGAGAGATACCATTTCCCTTGTTTGGATAGCGAAATGAGTTGGAGGAAAATAAAAGTTAAGGGAAACACACGGATCCATTTTCCTTCCTTGAAGACAAATAGAAATTCCAACATAGGAAAATATTGAAGGGCAAACCTACTTGCTCCATCCCTCCTCCTGTCCCCTTCCCTTTCTTTTGTTTCTCCACCGATCTTATGCTTTACATGGTGTATTTTGTACTTGGGAACATTTTTATCGGCCATTGTAATCAAATTTGCATAAAAGTTTAAAAGCAATAAACAAGGGGTAAGAACATTAATTTGATAATGAATTTTTAAAGGATGAAGTTAGCTGACTTGTGATTTCGTAGTTGATGTACTGTGACTTTGGAAACTTAGTTACCTATTCATTGCTGTGATTGGCAGCCATATACCCATATCTGTTAATCTCCCTGTTCTATTGCAGATGTGAAAGATGTAATGTTTGTGATAAACTACGACTTCCCTGGATCACTTGAAGACTATGTTCACCGTATCGGTAGAACTGGGAGGGCTGGGGCCAAAGGAACCGCTTACACATTTTTCACCGCTGCCAATGCCAGATTTGCGAAGGAACTTATTGCCATCCTTGAAGAGGCTGGTCAGAAGGTCAGCCCTGAGCTGGCCTCTATGGGTAGAGGTGCTCCACCTCCTTTGGCGGGTAAGTGTATTATTTAAAAATTCAATTCTGTCAGTAGCCAGTTGTGCCAAATCATTTAGATTTACCCTTTTGATTGAAAGTTTGGCTTACAATATTAGGAGGGAAGGGGATGTGAGAATGGTATTAGTTTGGTGAAGGGTTCAAATGCATGCTTGCTCTTGCTGTCTGTCCATCCATCCAAAACATTGTGGACTTACTAGTTAATCAGGATTCTTTTGTACTATGAATCTATTGGCAAATCAATGAGCAAGTGAGAAGGAACCTACGAGGAAAAAATTCGCCTTTTTTTAGCTAGGTATAGAAAGGTCCCAATTATTTTAGGATGCACGATAAACGAAACAGGGACAAGATAGATTGGATGGAGTGAATATGAAACAGTATGCTAGTCGTAAACTCCTCGCAAATTACTTGTTCAATGTTCCTTGGAAAAGTGCTCGGAATCATACTGAGAATCGTAAAGTGTAGTTCAGCGCTTATGCTCATTGCTCACACTCTGTTTTGTTCCATCAGGTGGTCACCCCGAAAGAAGAAGTCGTTACAGTACTGGCCGGACATGGAGCTAGTCGAGTTGAAGTTTTGTTATGACATGCCGCTGTTGATAAACCCTTATTTAAGTAGGGTGGGGGGTCTTAGAGCTATTGTGGGCTTGTAGTATTGGACCCTGATCTCTCACTTTTTTTTCTAGGGATCATGTATGTTAGATGACTGACAGATTTATCTTACGAATATGTTTTCTTTTGCTTGAAACGAATGATTATTTCTATTCAGATTGCTCGAAACTTGCAAATGGATCATGTATCTAGTCCGTCTATGAGCTGAATTGTTAAATCAGATCAGAAATCATTTCGAGCTGATTAAGGTAATGAAACGGAATCTGTGCCCTTGGGACATCCAGACATGTTCTTTCCCATCCTGGTATTGACCAAGGATTTTTGCTCTATGAGCTGAATTGTTAATGAAGTAATGTGGGGGAAATTACGACGGTGATGGTAGAATGGCTGTGGTACGGATAATGGGTGGTGGGAGAACTTCAACTACGAGATGTGTAATGGGCGCAAAATCATTTCAACCTAACAGCCACCAACTCACACCCTGAGACCCACCCAAAAGCAGCACCATTGACCATTACAGCTGCTACCGTCGCTCACGACACCCCTCCTATAACTGGTGCCCAATGACACCACTCTTCTCCCTTTCTCCTTCTCTCGGCCGCATTTCCCATCCTTTGACATCCCTCCGCCTCCCACCCTTTCAAATCCCTATGCCACGTCGCCACCCCCACAATCACGCCTCACCTCTCAAAATCCCTTCCCCTGCCCCAAACTTCCAATATTCAGAGTTTAATGAAAAATCGATATCTTTACACACACTACTCTCTTTCTCTAGATTAAAGTAAAAACAATTGAAAAATAACTACAGTTTTTCATTTATATTACAAATTCCATCAAATTATAACTCGCTTATATGATAGTAGTAGAGACATACAGTACTTCGCTCTTTTACAAGTCCCTAAACAATTGGTCCTGCAATTGTAATATTTATCCGTTTTTTATTTAAAACGAATATACTCATCTTAACAATAAATTTGTAGATATTCATTATCTCATCATAAACGTAACTCAAATAAAACTTTACATTTTACAATCATAGACCAAAACTACGGTAAGTCTTGCTTAAGACGGAGTATCTGTCTAAAATGTTAAAACGGGTCAAATACTACAATATAATAGTTAATAAAAACAATTTTTTTGGCATTTCCTAGTCAACTTACCATGTGATTGTTATATATTTGATCAGACGCATAATATCCGTTTTAAATGAGAATTTGTTCGAAAACTAAACTAGCTACTCTAAACCCTATCCAATTATTTTTCCATTGATAACACAAAACCTCAACAAGGATAACACAAAAATGGCGTTAGCAACAAGTAGAGTAACAGTAAGAGCATCATGGGACACTCAACAAAGACTTCCTTACAATCGAAATTCTCCTCGCAAAACCAGCAAACCCAAAACCCTTTTTCTATCTCCTTCTCCTTCTCCTTCTCCTTCTAAAACTTCAAAATCAACTAATAAAAGCTCTCAGTTACAAATTAATGTCGATGAACTTCTCAATTTCAATGCTATAGCTCCTCGCCAAGGTACTTAAGAAACCCTCTTTTTTTTAGTTAGTTTTTGGTTGGATAAGTATGCAATTATTGTTTTTAGAAGATTTAGTTATGTGGGTAGGGGTCGGATTGGGTTAGCAATACAAAGAGACTGCTTTTGAATTACCAAAAATGAAAATTGCGTCGAGAAATGCATTGGATATCGTTCTTTTCTTCTTGTTCTATCCAATTATTACTGTATTGGTGCTTTTTTTTTGTGATAATATTTATGAATGCGTGTTGAATTAAGGTATTTTGCGTGGGTTTGGTTAGTCAAAAATATCACTTTCTAACAATAAAATTGTTATTAATAAATGTTTACATTTTATCGTAAAATAATCACATTTATTCTATCTTAATTTTAGACGGATTCGGCCGTGTGAAATGAGAATTTGCGTTTCATGCATTTTATGTAGCTGAATGTGTTTTTGTTCCTCATTTGGTTATTTGGGTAGAAGCATTTTCTAATGGTTAAAGGATTATGTAATGATATGAGGAATTGAGGATAAAAGGCTGTTGCTTTAAGGGATTTTGGATTTTTTTGGTGATTGAATTGCATTATTTGTATCCAGTTTCATCTTTTGAAGTGATTTTCATGCTGTATTTACTGGTGGATAACCTTTTATTGTGTCGGCAGTCGATTTTTTATTGGAAATTTTCAACTTTTGTGTTTCTAGGAGCTTAAATGATCAACTAGAAAGTATGTTTTAGTGAGCGCTTGTGGTTTATTATCATGTCTTAGGAATTCTGATGATTATGATGATGATACATTGATTGCTAAGTTTTATTGATGGTTCTGCAAATCCGAATTTTAGAACCAGTGAACTTGGACGAGGAGACATACTTGGGCTATGAGAGATGGTTGCCGAGACCTCCAAAGTCACAGAAGCCACGATCCTCACACAACGCAGTTGCTTTGGCATATATTGGAGATTGTATATACGAGGTATGCGTTTTTTTAATCTTTCTGCCGTCCTACTATTTCATCTTTTCATGTATGAACTGTATTTCTCGTTATGTGTGTTTTGTGTTGCATGACTTGCATCTATGATCTATCACCTTTTTTGTCGTTCCATGAACTTAAATGTTGGTTTCTTAATGAGACCAGCCTTCATGCATGCGACCGACCTTGATTCCCACAGGTGACGATATCTGTAAAAGACTGTTAGATGCCAACAGACAGAGAGCACACATGCTGCTGAATAATCACTAATGTGTTCAATTGGTAGGACGATGGGACCTGAAAAATTAATACTACATGTTCTTTTGATGGATATACAGAGAATAAATTTCACGAACTTTGCTGGTACATCGCCTAGTGATGTAAAAGACACATTACCTACCTGACTCCTGGCTTCCTGAGTGCCGCTCTTCACACCCTTTCAAGGGGAAAGACACTTGTTCAATCTTTTGAGCTCCTTTGCATAAATATTCAAATTCTTTTCTAGGAACAGTGGGTGGATAACAAGTGTTAACTAGCCATTTTGTTTGGCCTTATTTTCTCCCGCAAAATGGGAAAATAAACAACCAATATTGTTCCGGCGAAGGGTTTTGATAGTTTTAAATGGTTATTTTTTTACTTTTAAGAAAAGGGCTCAAAATCTCATTGTTTTCAAGCATACTCAAGTTAACCTATCTCAGCTTAGATGAGGATCCGGTGCATAGCCAATATGTGTTCTACAATCTATTATAATGGAATAAGATGTGTGCTGTAATAATTAGTGCTTCAGTCTGATCTTTATGTATAAGAACACCAAACTTAGCTACCGATAGAGTATGTTAAGGCCGTTACTAAATGCATCTCCTGTAGAGGCCAGTCGGTCAAGCTGTTTGTTTTAAACCGTGACCATATGTTATGTCTTGTGTACGAGCTAATCATCCACTAACAGACATTGTTTTCATTAAATGTGTTGTCACTAATTTTCTCCTACCATACGCAGTTGTATGCTCGGAGACACTTTTTAGCTCCTGCGCTAAATATTGAGGAATACAATAATCGTGTTATGGCAGTGGTACGGTGTGAAACACAGGTATGCTGTTGTTATAGATATGATTTTTGTTTTTGCAGTAGTTTGCTTGTCATGTACTCCCTCCGTCCCGGTCATTTGTTTATCTTTTCTATTTCGGGGTGTCTCTTTCATTTGTTTACCTTTCTATATTTGTAGTGTTTTTTATGCATCATTTGAGCATTCATACCCATCAGGCCATCATGTCCACTTGTCATTCAATAACACTAACCATAAGTGGTCCCCTTCCATCTCCTTAATAATTGTGCCAAATCCAAAGGTAAACAAATGAGTGGGATTGAGGGAGTAGTATGGTAGAATGTAGGCCTGTGGCTTCCATGTTTTTGCTTTTTGTGAGGGTATTGATTTGTGAATACTTTCATTCTATTATAATGATGAAAAGTTCCTCTCCAGTCTCCTATAGAATCGTATGGACATTGTTTACGATCGAACTGGCTTAAAAAAAGGCAATCAGCCCAAAATTAATAATCACTTCTCATTTCATTCCCCACTCGTCACTGTACTGCCACCAACTCCCTGTAACAATCCTCTTCCCCTATTTGACCACCGTTCGCAGGCGACCTCACCACTGCACCGCCCTTTTCATGCCACTCTCTTCTCCTATAGTCAGTTGTCACCCATCAATAAATTTAATTTGAGCTGTCTAGCTGTATTGCCTACTGCCACCCTATCCTTGTAATCTTGTATAAACAAAGTGTTCATTGTTTGATTTCTCCTCCATATTTTAATACACAATCAGGACCTCAATATCTCTAGAGTAGCATTGCCTTAGTTTACTCCACACAACATCTATATTATATTCTTGACGATGTTCGTAAAATTTGGTTTCTAGTCTCTGTTATTTGCCTGGAGATACTCTTTTTCAGACAATCATACACGTGTTTCATTTCTTGTGCTTCAAAATTTTCGGCTCATAGTCATTGTCTGCATGGTACATTCAGCTCCTGGTGTTTTATGATGATTTGGCGTTGATGGTTTTATTTTCTTTTGACAGTAAGGTTGTTGATAACTTAAACAGATCTGATATATTGTAGCATGGTTTATACATGACAGGATGCTCTGCTCCAAAAGCTGCTCAGTGATAACTTCTTGTCAGCAGAAGAAAAGTACGAAACCATTCGTCTCTTTAGTGTTTCCAAAATTTTGGATAACTGTGATTTAAATTTCCATGTTCTCACATGTACGGATTCATTGTAATAGTACTAGTTAGCAAATTTCTGCATAATGGGTGGCTAAATCAGAGGGATTGTATTTTCAAAGTATGTCCTTGAGGCCTTAACGGAAGTCATCTTCCGACTTTAAGGAACTAGACACTTTCTTTGGAGATTAGGAGCAAAACACCAGTTTGTAGACAATTTGAGTATGTCCTATGTTTGAGATCTTCAGTTCCGTGTTTACTAATGCAGTGCTTGTGTTTTGACTTGATAGGGATGTCCTTCGGTGGGGAAAAAACATTGGTTCATCTAAAACACGGACTACAAAACGTGCTGGTGTTGCAATGTACAATAGAGCTTCATCTCTTGAAACGCTGGTTAGTGGCTACACAATCTTCTTCTTGCTTTAATATGTCAGTAGCTCGAGACTAAGGCTTGAGGGTCCGAGGACAATAGGAGTAGGACACTGGATCTAATTCCCTTCTCCTTTGTAATTGTATTGGCCGTGTACCTCAGATCACAGATTTAAGACAAACGGCTTATTTTTCAATTATTTGTAAAAATGAATAAAATTAGACTTAAGTTGAAATATCTAGACGCTTAGGCTCTTAGCACGTAGTTGTCCTGGGAAACATTTCATTCAGGGCTAGCATGCCCTTAACGGTCAGTTACAGTTCAGGTATAATTTCAATTATCACATTCGGGTTGGGTCATTTCGGGCACTTGTTGCTTTGACTGTGTTATTATTGAGATTTAAGTAAGATCACTTTTCGCCTTCAGGCCATCTAAACCCAGGCAGGATTGTGTAAATTCGGGGTCGTTTGTTTCGGCAAGGGTATGGGTCGTGTATTCGTGTCAAGTGTGGTTGATCGACCCGGGTCAATTTTCCAAAGTCTAATTTCACATAGCCTATTGACGATTTTTATTTGTCCTTGTAGATTGGTTACCTTTATCTGACAAACCCCCAGCGCTTGGAGGATATGATGTCCAGTTTGGGATTCTCGGTAAATATTTCAAACCGGACGATTTTGGAGGATCTGAACGGTAAGCATCAACTCTCTTAACTACATTCAATTATCGTACGATCTCAATGATATCCTTGCATAGTTGCATCATATATGAATCTAAAATAACACCTTTTAACAGTGGAGTTGGAGAAGGTGAAGCAAAAGAAAGTCGGAGATAAGGTGCCTCAGCCAGCCTGAAACTAGTAAGAAAATACGTGTTGCCTTAGGGCGGGCAGAGTATAGATTGGTATGGACCAGTGTTTCTAACCGTGATTAAGGGATCAGTTGCTGGTATCCTGAAAAACTGAAGTAGCATTTAAGATCTTTTGCAAATCTGGCCTCGCATGTAGGCCAGATTTTAATAAGATGGTTCGAACTTTTTAGACTTTTTTTAATGTAATAAACATAGCGATTAAACTACTGATACGTCGACGTGGTCTTAGTCAAGGTAATCAGTGCCACACCATGTTCTAAATCATCTCTTGAGATCTGCGTTCTTGATATCAGTTGTAGTTTTCCTAATGCTAACATTGCTAAGAATGTTGGTCCAAAATGCATACTAACCCGCCTTTTGAAAATTCTTCGAATATAGTAAAATACTCGTATACTTTCATTTTCACTATGTGATATTTTATTATTTAGTTTTTAAATAAGACGGTCTCATAATAATTACATTGTCTTGTAAAATTAAAAAATAAAGGGTAAAATGGTCATATCTTAATAATATGGAGTGTACAGGCGCCATAAAGGCATACCAGACTGACAATGCATAATTGGGTGTTGATTTGTTTGGTGAGAGATGAATGGACGGTTTGTGATCTAAGCCAAGTCGGTGCAGAAAGTTGTGGAATCATTCCACTCTTTGCTTTTATCACCTCTGTTTTTCTCTTTTTGTCTCTTTTCTCCTCCTCTTTTAGAGTTGTTCAGATACCCCGTTTCCGTCACAAATAATACGACGGGTTTTTTTAGACACTTAAATGTAATCGTTTTTGGAAAAAAAAAAAAAAAGTTATTACTTCGGGTGCAAACTCGTGTCCCACATCGGTAGAATAAGGATGGAATATTATCTTTATAAGTGTCCAGAAAATATAATAGTACGAGGCCTTTTGAGAAGGAGTTTAAGAGTAAATCTGTAAGGGTTTGGTCAAAAGCGGACAATATCACAAATGCAGCAGAGGTTCAGCACGAGGTATTCACGCTTCCGCACAACAGTTACCAATAAGCTGTAACACCAGCCTGGAGCATCATGATTACATTTGGTCATTTATGGTCACTAAACTCCGTTTTTTTATTTTACTCGGTATTTTATTTTAACTACAATCCATATTTTGTAAAAAGAAAGAAAAAATATCTTTTGAAGATGAGAGTCAAGAGGCTCGTAGAGTCGTAGCCGCCATTATTTTATTAGGTGTATAATGGGTAAAACTCGGATATAAAAAGTAGCATGTGTAGTCCATACCGCTACACCTACTAGCTATAGGTAACCATTAACCAGTAACCACCCACGGGTTTAATCGGTAACTATATTTAAAGAAGAAAGTGAATTTTGATGAATTTATTTTTCTTTTATTGTATCTTTATTTTCTTTAGATTTGTTTTTACATCCGTTGTATTTTCTATTTAGTTTTGCCTCGATTTTTTTTAATGTGAAATAGTATGGCCCTGTAATGTGAGATGTTATAAAGAAGGGTAACATAGGTAGTGGAGTAAGATGAAGTCCAAGACAAAGAGACATAAATTAGTACAAGTATGAAATACAAACAAATAAAGTTTAATTTTTCAAGACCTTTTCAATATCATCAATTGTTTGTTGTATAGATTGTGTCATGCATTCACGTACCATGTTAGATTCAAAATCTTTTTTGAGAGAATATATTCATAGTTTTGGTTAATATTGGTTAATAGTTAAATCGTATTGGTTATTTGGACAGGGTCGACTAATGAATTTGTGATGTTTGATTCTAAACTGCAAAGTTAAGGCCTCTTCTATGAACGAGGTACAATTACATGAGCTTGAAATAGATAAATTTTTAACTCATTTTGTATTATGTTTTGGGTCAAAATAAAGCCTCGGAAAAGTTAATTATTGTCAATAAGAAATAATTTCGGGCTTTTTCAGCTGTTGGACCCCAAATTTGAGAACCTAATAGAACGCCCTACGAGCAACCTTTGATTTTGGTACATGTTTGGTAAATTGGTTTAGGTATAGGTGAGAGCATTACGCACGTGAATCAAAATTATTATACAACGTATGTATTAGTACACTTTTAGGTTAAATTATCATAATGTCTTCGCTTGGGATATATAATATCCACCAAAACATATAACAAGCCGAAATATATAATACGGAGTATTTGCCATGCTTTATTGGGAAAATTGTCAAAAAAACATTTCAATAGTGTAGTTAGATGGGTAGTTAACTTAAGATGTGAAGAATGGAATATCATTAGAATGTTTATATAATGTGAGCCTTAATTATTTTTTTCAATTTTTTCGGGTTTTATAACTCATCTAATATACTTCGTAAATTAACTTAATACATACCTGTAGTTCTTAAACTAACATAAATGAAAATTGCATGTATGGCTCCTTTATATCCAAAAAAAACATAAATACCATAAGTTCAAAATTTAAGGTTTTTTTTTTTTTTTTTTTTTTTTTTCAGCTAACTTATACGGAGTAATAAAAGAAAATGCTAGTTAATGACGATGGTACATGATAAGTACTTTTTATTTACATTTGTATGCCTCCTCGTAAATCGTAGCTATGTTTAAGACGGTTTTCATGCTACTTTGGTCCTATTTGATGTCATTTATGTTAGAATGTCGATACTTTCGCTATTTTGTGTTTTAATGCGAGTTGAGTGCATTTGGAGTATATTTGGATGATACTAAGCACAGTGGAGTCGGCAGGATGAAGAACCAGAAGATTGGCACAAGAACCGAGGAAGAATGAAGGTGAAATGAAGATCACACGAAGAAATCAGTCTTGGATGCTCGATCTAGTTGGTGCTAAAGTCATGCTCGATCGACCAGTATGATAATTTAGATGTTGACTATAAAACCCGTAAACGAATTAAAGTAAAGCAGCTTGCACAATATGTAAAATACTCGAACTCAAGTATTTTGTTGCCCACAATGGTGAAATTTAGTGGTTAAAACTTGGATGCAATTCCCGAGGGACTCAGATTCAAGCATCCCGTAAAAGCAATCTTAGGAGTTGGGAGTATTATGGATTGAGCGTATGTTTTCTAGACTCCGAGCATGTCACTCCCGTGTGGCTTACCTAATATACGTGGTTTGCAGGCTATTATGTATAGTGGGGGTCCATCGAGTGCACACTAAGGGTAGTGATTGAAGGTTCCCGTCACAAAAAAAATAAAACAATTATTCATCGAAATACCTAAATTTTCAGGTATGCTCCGGTATCAAATAACATACTTAAACAACGGTAATTAGTGAAAATATCTTGTGAATTTTACTACATTTAGGTTATTAATGCGTATCTTTAGGGCATACGTTAGAAAAACCGATTAAACAAATAATAGGCTTTTGAATTTAAATTTCAGTAAGTCCATAGCCGTAACTTAAATCCCAAAATCCCAAAATTCTTAATCAAAGTCTTCAAAATTTGTTGGAGAGTGGAACCCCAGATTTGATTCCGAGGAGCATACTATATTGCTATTAACATGATTTAAACATTTTTTAATTCAAAATTCACCAACTATTTCTTCCCTAATTTACATTTATATACTTATAGAAAAGAATCATCACCCTTTCTTTCACTATCTCTCTGTCATTTTCTCTCTCTAATTCCTCAATTTTGATCTTTTTCTTACAAACGGGTTCAATCAGATCACAACTATTTTCCATCAAACCCTATAATTAATGGGTATTTTTCTCTTCCTCATTTATGATTGATTGATCTGGGTTACATTGGTCCTTTTACTGCAGTTATTGCCCAATTTATGGGGTTTTAATTGATGGGTTTTTGTTTTTTGCTGAGTTTAATTGGGGATTTATTGTGTTTTTTTGGACTTTGATTGTTTTTAGCTATTGGGTATTTTTTGTTTTTACCAAATGTAGTAAATGTGATCAGTAATTTGTTTCTAGCTTGTGAAAGTTGCAAACTTTGTGGATATGCTGATTAATTTTGTTATATTCAGTATTTTGGATCTTGTTGAAATGGGTGTTTTTGGTCAAATGTATGGAAATAAGGGAGAACTTTTGTGTTTTTTGAGTTTAGTGATTTTACCGAGCTTTTGGAGGGTTTGCAGATGGATAGTTTGATAGTTTGATGTTTGTATAGTTGAGTTTTGAGCTGGTTAGTTTTGTTTGATAACTGAGTTGCAGGAGGTCTGGTGTTTGTACCGATCTTCTGAGTTGCAAGACTCGTGCCACATAGTTAAGTTTGTTGCTAGACTGGTATTCAGGAAGCATTGCTCAAATGAATGATCAAATAATGAAAGTAAATTGGTATTGCTCAAAAATGGATCTTTGTAATGAGGGTTTAATGGTGATTTGTGGACATAGTGTGTATCTGAATTTGAACTGTGCTTGGATTTAATAAAGATGAGGTTCGCTTATAGACTACTAGCTTTTGTTATTAGTCGGGGGTTGCAGGAAGTGGGGTGTCATTTGTAATAGCAAGGGTTTTCTAGCTGGTTAGTGAAGTTTGTAGCTTGGCTGGATTCCAGGACTGGTCACTGACTAAAATGAGTTGGGATGACGAATAAGAATTTCGTCTTTTGAATTGGGATCTTTATACATACTAACACACATGGAAATGGAACACGGGAGAAGGTTGTATTTAGCTGAGTTTGAAGCTCCTTTTGGATGACATGGTGATGGGGAGGCCGGATTTTAGAAAACCTGTTTTTATCTAATTGTATGATAAGGAGTCCAGAGTTGCATGTAATATGAAGAGACTCGTGCTTCTTGCAAGTTTGTAATTGGTTCCGAATGATTTGCTCTAATGTACACGGAAATGAGATGCAACATAGTTTTGTTTTCTTAAGCTATGCTTTTTGTTTCAAGATGTCTTCGTGGTACGATTAGTGTAGCCGAAGCTGTAATGAAACAGGGGCAAGATTGTATATATGTGACATTGTGTGCTTGTCAAGAAAGTTGTTTCGGTTGGCTACTTAGCGTTTTCTTGATTTCAATTTATTTTCAATTGGTAAAAGCAAAAAGCAAGAAGCTAAACTCTTATCCCTGAAATCCTGAATGCCAGTTCTTTTGGAAGAAGTTCATTTAGAAATCCTATCTAAGTTGTTATCAAGGATTATTTTATCTAGAAATGTTGTTTCTTCTTCTGCTCAAGGTGTTGATAATTTTTTTGACTTTAGTCATGAATATGCCTGTCTGACTTTCAGTTCTGAGTTTATAAAAGTTTGCTGACATATCTTTCTTAATTTATTCAGAGAATGACGATGTATCCTGTTCTACACAACTTATTGATGGAGATGGAGAGTTCAATGTCACTGGAATTGATAAGTTTTTGAAAGGAGTAAAATTGGCAGAATGCGGACTTTCATATGCCATAGTCTCCATCATGGGTCCGCAAAGCAGTGGTATGTAATGTTTCTTTCCCGATTTGTCCTGGCCAAGATATGGTTGCTTTTGATAGTTTTTTTCTATGTCTACACACATTCACATTCTCCATCACACAAAACATGTCTACAACGGAATCGTAAACTACTGGCTTGGATGGAATTATGGACCTAAATGGAATGCGAAAACTATTGGCTGGAATAGAGGGAGTATTGTGTTGTGGCTCGTGAGTGGTTGCAAGACTAAGTATTGGTTACTGAGGATGACCAGTCTTTTTATAAGACCCATCATATATCTCTTGCCAATTGCAGGTCTAGATTATTGTTGAAAGGCAATAGGGTGTGTGATTGTATGCTTCTTGTTTATTTTAAACTACCTGCTTCTTATAGAGTCCAAATGCACTGCACAGTTGAATGGTGGGCTTGAGGCGGAATTGCCTTGCTTCTTTTTAAGTCTATTTCTTTGAGTATATTTTATCTACTGAGACTTGATTGTCTGCACTTTAATGGTAGATGACGAATATGTGAGTTATTGTTGATGGCTCTTGTTTTGTGTTGATTTTCTTCTTTGCTCTTGCAGGAAAAAGTACTCTATTGAATAATTTATTTAGAACCAACTTCAGAGAGATGGATGCGTTCAAAGGAAGGTAATCGACTCATTTCGACTTTGATTCAATTTTAAAAAGTAAACAAGGAAAAATTTGACAGTATTCTACTTTACCAGGTCTCAAACCACCAAGGGCATTTGGCTGGCGAGATGTGTTGGAATTGAACCATGTACACTTGTAATGGATTTGGAGGGTACTGATGGCAGGGAAAGAGGAGAGGTGATTACCAAGCTTTGTATCTCGCTAGCTTTATAAATCTCGAGCACTTCGTTTCAATAGAAAGGCGACGCAGTTGTTTTAGCTCTTACATTTGTGGGGATCTACACCTTTGAGTCTTTGACACACTTTTCTATGTATTTCTCATAGGATTTATTTTCGTGTGGTGAATTACAACCAAATGTTTGTTCGTGTGGTTGTTAGCCAGTTATAGAATTCTCCTGTGGTGTGTACCATCAACGATTAATGAAGTTCATTGGTTACTGATTTGCTGTCATAAATGTAAATGGTGGCTGTTTATGTGTCAAAACTTAAGTTTCCATTGCTATGTGTCTGTGTTTCTTCTCATAGTAGAGAGGTTATCGTTCGGATTGATGTTCAGTATCCCGAAGGACACTGGAAGAATTGAATATTGGCTCAATCTGGATTATATTTATATTAATCCCAGCCATGAGAAAAACCAATGAGGGTAAATAACACAGCCTGGCACCTACGGAAATGAAGCATTTTAGCCGATCCAGATTCAAATAAACCTATATAACTGCCATAAAGACTTGTGCTAGTGTGTAAATTAGTTTATAACTGTTGCACTATAAACTTAATCCTTATATTGCGGTTGCCTTACTTTTCAGGACGATACTGCTTTTGAAAAACAAAGTGCTCTCTTCGCTCTCGCTGTTTCTGATATAGTGCTTATAAACATGTAATTGAAGAACTATCTTTTTATCTTCTCTTTACACCTTTTTGATTCAACTCTTTGTTAACGCTGATATGCGAATCTTGCCATGTAGGTGGTGTCATGATATAGGACGTGAACAGGCAGCCAATAAGCCTCTTTTGAAGACTGTATTTCAAGTAAGTCTTCCTTTCTCTTGACATTTTTATCTTTATTATTTATTTACGTAAAGGACGCTAATTTTGCTGGTGCAATGATGGTTCAGTTTTTGAAACCATGTTTTGCTGGTGCAATGATGGTTCAGTTTTTGAAACCATGATAGTCATTTCTGTTCCTGTTTCTGTTTAGGTGATGATGCGATTGTTTAGCCCGCGTAAGACCACTTTGATGTTTGTAATACGTGATAAGACACGGGTGAGGTTCTATTTTCGTCCCCCTACCTCTCTTTTTTGTGTCTTTGTTACCTGGGAGTATTTTTATATCACAGTTTCAATACTCCTGACTTTCTTGTGAATTTGACTGTTGCACCTTTTGCTTTGTTCATATAGACACCTTTGGAAAATCTGGAACCTGTCCTACGGGAAGATATTCAGAAGGTGAGGTGTTGGCTCTATACCACCTGATGTTGACTACTATATTGATTATATTTGACTGTTTACTCATTTTGTGACCATCAGATATGGGATTCCGTTCCTAAGCCACAAGCACATAAGGACACTCCTCTAAGTGAATTTTTCAATGTAAGATAGTCATTCTTACGGATGGCAGAATGTGGTTTATACCTGTTTGATTTGGTTGTTGAGGTGCCGTTTTTAAACTTACTGTCAACTTTTTTCAGGTTGAGGTAGTTGCTCTTAACAGTTATGAAGAGAAGGAAGAGCTATTCAGAGAGCAGGTATGCTTGAGGTTTCTTTTGTCCCTTTTTCTACTTGATGTTCGATTTTATGTTGTGATGGTAGATTGGTAGGTGCCATTCTCTTTATTCGAGTTTTACCCTGTGATTGGTACTGTCTTTCAAATTCCATAGATCTTACTTAGGGGTGCAAATTGCTGTGTTTTGCTCTAGCATTATAACTTGGGGCCTCAGCATAATAACTGTGCTTTGCTTACCGTGAATGGATGAAGGTTGCTAATTTGAGGCAGCGATTCAACCACTCTATAGCTCCTGGTGGGCTCGCTGGAGATCGACGAGGTGTTGTTCCTGCGTCAGGTTTTTCCTTTAGTGCTCAGCAAATTTGGAAAGTCATAAAGGAGAACAAGGATCTTGATCTTCCTGCACACAAGGTTAGGACTATAATTAATAACTTATAGAAGTGACACATTGGAATTGTTATTCATGCTGCAAATTTGTTCCAGGTCATGGTGGCGACTGTTCGCTGTGAAGAAATTGCGAGTGAAAAATGTAGCGACTTTACCCAAAACCAGGTAAGATGGTACTCAATTATTGTGTATTGTGTATTCTTCCATTCTAGAGGGCCTATTATTTCCCCATTCTTTACTTATATGGCATGTGTGATAATGTATTACAAACTTTTGCAGGATTGGCTTCAATTGGAAGAGGCCTCACAATCTGGTCCTGTCCCAGGTTTTGGCAGAAAGCTCAGTTCAATTCTTGGAAGCTGTTTCTCTGAGTGAGTAACAACCACATATGTTAATTGGTTTATATGTCATTATCGTTTGTGCGATTGTTCTAAATGCATAATTAATATGAAGTTCTACTACTGTTTGCTACTCTCTGGAAATGTGCCTTTTCTAATGGATTGAACTAATTGATTAGAGGAGCACCTTGTTGTAACTTTACCCGATTATGTACATGTCTTTTGCCTAGTTCATCTGCCTAAGGCTCCTTTGCGTTCATTTATATTGAAATGTTGATATTATGGCTTGTGTGGATCAAGTGAAGTATGCCCTAGTCTGGGTTTGTTTTGGATTAGCTTAAGACTAGAGTTAAAATGACTTTCTTCTAAAAAAAATCAGTACCTCAATTTATTGTATCATACGGAGTATAAATTTTACTGTTAAATTTATTTTCTTCTTGCTTATATGTCTCTTTTGCATTTGAATGCTGGGAATTATGTATAGAAATATAAAGTTGAGTACTCCCTCCTTCTATGTTCTTCCCTTTTCATATTTTGGATTTTTGGGGTCAAAGTTAGAAAACTTTGACCATAAATATATTGAAAAACATAAAAGTTCAATCATTGAAATGAAAACATTCGTATTTATTATTCAATAATCTTTTACAAAATAATATGTTTGACAAAAAAAATTAACATATAAATGGAAAAAAAGACGGTCAAAGTGTGGCGTTGGGGACCTCGCAAAATGGAATGGGAAGAACATAGAAAGGAGGAGGGAGAAATTGTTTTCACAATTGCCATGGCTATGTCTGTTAACATACTTCTCTGTACAGGTACGATGCAGAGGCTATATATTTTGAAGAGGGTGTGAGAACTGCGAAGAGGAAGCATCTGGAAGAAAAATTACTGCAGGTATAGTCGTCTGTTGTGTGGAATCTTATGTAGTTATATGGTTTTTGATCTAGCATCATCTCCTGCTTATATTTTTTTTTTTTGGAACTGCTTTGGCAAACAAAAGCGTTACTTTGTGTCATGATGCTTTGTTTCACTTTGATTGTTCTTCTGATAATGGCTATTTTCCCTTCTTTTTATTCCCTATTGTATCAGGTCGTTCAACCTGCCTTTCAATCGATATTGGGACATGTGCGTTCTGAAGCTTTGGAAAAGTTCAAGGAAGCATTTGAGAAAGCTTTGAATGGGGGTGAAGGATTCTCTGATGCTGCTTGCAGGCGCAAGCAGTCTGCTTTAGATTTTTTCGATGTGGGATGTGCCGGTAATTTTTTTTGCTACATGACCAATATCTGAGAAGGATAAATAATATGTTTGTATAAGGGTCCTGTTAGGCATTTACTATATGCTGTTGAGCTCATCTCTTCTTGTATATGATCAAATTTTGTCGCATTCAAGTAGTTCTGCAAATTTTTTTTGATAATTATCTGTTTTCTTTTGAGACGTTTTACCTAAAAACTTCTTATATAATCATACTTTGTTTACTTTTAAGATTTTCCGAAACATCAATTTTTACTTCTCTTTTCAAAACTATTGTTATTTGTATGTTTTTATAAAAGAAAACTGAGTTTTTGATTTTCAAACCTATTGGTTTAATTTGACTTTTGTTATATGTTTCACTTCCCATTTGCTTTTCACTTTTCTTTTTTTATCTTTTCGCATTTTGAGGTGTGCAATCACCCAATGACGGCTCTAAAGGATGATTCATGTCGGCCGACTCCAAATCATTTTGGGATTAAGGCTCTGATATTGGTGTTGTTGTATCATGTGTGAGTGGCCTCTGATTTGGTGTCAGTATATAGTACTATATACCTGTGTAGTAGGATCTCATTTGTTTCAAGAACAAAATTTATTCTTCTATCGAGTTCATATTCTCCCTTAAAACTGAACATTTATATGGATTTTGTCATGTCTAGCCATTAGAAGCTTATCAGATGAGAGCTTTACTTTCCCTGCACAGATTCTGTGGTCGAACAAGCAAATTGGGATACTTCTAAAGTGAGGTCGAAGCTTGTCCGTGATTTGGATGAACATATTGCCTCTATTCGTGATGCCAAGCTGGGTGAACTTACATCCCGTTATGAGGTATGTAATTATTAGTTCAGTCAGGAGAACTTAACGTTCCTGTCTTCCTCTCTCTTTCTCTATATGATAAATCTTGATTGTGTTTGTGGCTAAAGTTTGACGAGTGTCATGACAGACATTCATTTATTGTTTATTGGAATTTGTATGATATAAATGTAATTTAGTTGAGAAAAATGAGTCATTAATCTGAAATTTCACAAAATCCTTAAAATGAGGCGTGAAAAAGCCCAAAAGTAGCACTCATGCTTGATTTGTGACAACTGTTTGAGTAAACTTAATAGGTGGCTTTTCCTTCTTTCCTCGTTTACTAATTGTAAATCTGTTTTGGTCTGAAGAGCTAGAGCAATTTCTTCACTGTTTAAAACCTATATATTTTCTTTGTTTTTGAGCATGTGTCTCTGCAGTCTGCACCTTCATCCTTTTATTAAGATAGGGTCCTTTTGTTTGAAAATTGAGCCAGAGTCCGATGCTTGATATATACCCTGTCCGACACCAGTATCAGAGTACAAGTAAAATTGCTCTTCGCCATTTGCGAATCATAAAGTTAGACCCTTTCCTCTGTTACCATGCACCTGAATCCTTCTTTTACTGGCATAGAAATTGATGGCTTTTTTTTTGGTGAACCACTGTCCACTGTTCTCAGTAAACCATCTTATTTTGTTTTTGATCCTGAGCCATGAGCTGCGTTGGATGAATTTGCCCTCATGGATTAAAAGAGTGCCAATGACTGTCTACACTGCCACTTCACTACTTTGCCATCTGCTTTGAGAGTCAAGACATGCATATTAGTTTCAGTTATGAGATGCTTATAGTGAAAACTACGTTAGAATTGCATTTTTGTTTGAGTGTTTGTCAAGTAGCGAAGGTATAAGAATTAACGATGAGAACTTTGCAGGCGAAATTAAATGAGGCTCTTTCAGGACCTATTGAGGCACTACTAGATAGTGCAAATAATGAAACTTGGCCATCAATAAGGAATCTTCTTAAACGTGAGACTCAGTCAGCAGTTTCTGGACTTGCTAGTGATTTGTCGGGTTTTAAATTGGATGAGCAAACCAGAGACAAAATGTTAGCAAAGCTAGAGAACTACGCTAGAGGTGTGGTTGAGGCAAAGGCCAAAGAAGAAGCAGGAAAGGTCTTGATCCGTATGAAAGATAGGTTAGGATTCCGAGATCAAGTCTCAACAAATGGAGATTAAAGACCATTCTTCAGGGCACTGACTGTGGACCTTTTTCTTGTAGATTTACGACATTGTTCAGCCATGATTCTGACTCGATGCCACGTGTTTGGACTGGGAAGGAAGATCTTAAAGCAATTACAAAGTTTGCCCGATCTTCGGTAGGATTATGAAGCTCAGTTAAATGTATATTATTGGTTTAGATTTCCCCCCTTGTATATAAACTAATATCCATTGCTTTTGCAGTCTCTCAAATTGCTCTCAGTCTTGTCTGCCATTCGGTTGGATGTTGGATCAGATGATATTGACAAAACGTTGACTCTTGCATTGGTGGAGAACAAAAGTAATAGTACTAGTACTGATAGAAATTTGACTGTAACTGATCCCTTGGCATCAAGCACCTGGGAGAAGGTGAGTTTTGCTACTCCAAATAGCTTTCTTATTTTTTGGTGCCACGTCATGTCTTTACTCAATGGCATTAGTTATACTTCACGTGCATGATTAAAAAATTCCTCGGGGAACTACATGAGCTTAGGAATAAAAAGCTTTTTTTTGTAGATCAAAACCTTTTGTAGTTACTGCCTCCATTCTAGTAGGGTAGTTTTCATTTTCCATTTTAGGCAGTTCAATAGGTTGTTAACAAATTATTCTAGGCTAGTTTGTTCACGTAAAAACAAGTCTCCCCCTGACTAAGCCATGCGGGGAAGTGTTCCATTTATTTATTAATCTCAGCAGTGTAAAAGTAATTCGATTGCAAAAGATACCATCTACTCCTACTTGCATCTAGTCCTTTAAAACTCCATTTCAAAAGCAAATGTGCGAATGTGAACTACATGATAGTATGGAGTGTGTTTGGAAAAGCTTCATTGTGTTTTTTTTTTTGTGCAGGTCCCGTCATCAAAAACATTAATAACTCCAGTGCAATGCAAATCTTTGTGGAGGCAGTTCCAGATGGAGACTGAATATACTGTCAGCCAGGCCATAGCTGCTCAGGTAGAGTTACTTCTTCTCGAGTTTTTATTTATTTACGGATTGGTTTTCTTAACCTACCTCGACACTGGAGCTTCTCTTACTAGACGTGGCTTTAAATTTTCAGGAAGCCAGCAGACGTAGTAACAATTGGTTGCCACCTCCATGGGCAATTGCTGCCATGGTCATTTTGGGTTTTAATGAGTTTATGACACTTTTGAGGTACGTTCTTTTTATGGGTTCTATCTTTTATCGTCCTTCATTATTTACTTCATGCTAACGTCATTTATAAATCTATCTCGTGTCAGAAATCCTCTTTATCTAGGCGTCCTCTTTGTTGGATTTCTAGTAAGCAAAGCATTGTGGGTGCAGATGGATGTAGCTAATGAATTCAATCATGGCATCGTGAGTATCCTTTTTATGTTCCAAGTTATCAACTTCGACTAAATTTTACCCTATTTTTGCAATGCTCTGACCTTGAAGTACTTAATTCACAAAATCTCATTTGAGACCTCTTAAAATTAAAGCTGCCTCTTTCCATGCTATTTGATCATTATATGCTAGCCATAAGCCTATAATGACTACATATTGTAAGCTTAAGACGGTCTTAAGCAAGACTATCTCTTCCTTGAATTGCACTAGTACTAGTATTATGGCTTGTACAAGTAAAAAGAAATTTTCACATAACAGGAGCTTTTTCACCTTGTAAAAGCTACTAGTAATTTTTTCTCGGTTTTCGTTTTCCACATCTTCTGGACTTCCTAATTTTAATCTTTTGCATACAGCTTCCCGGACTTCTATCATTATGCGCAAGGTTTGTACCAACCGTTATGACCTTGTTGAGTAAGTTGGCTGCTCAGGGAAATATACCAGCAACTAACGGTGGGCAACAAAACCCCCCTCCCCTAGCAGCAAATAGCTTCCGTGGTGGTGCGAGCTCTGGAGGTTTTTCCTCAACTGGTTCGTCTCACGTAACAACAAATGAAAATGGAACCGAATATTCAAGCTCTTCAAAGGACGATTAGATGGATGCACAACACCCATTTAGGTTCAGGAATGGTGTGAATCATATACAGAGTCCTTCATTAAGAGCTACACACGTGTATATCGATAAACCAAACCCTCTGAGAAGCTGATTGAGAGAATATGATCGGTTGATTGTAGAAGGCATTGGTTTTATCTATGTACCACATATTGGGGGCACGAGTTCATTCTAAGAGCCACCCCTTAAGTTTTTTTCTTACCATTTCCTCATTTTGATATTCTTCTGAGGGTTGTCGGGTGATGTCTAGTCCAAGTGTCCGAACTGTCATAGGTTCTTGGTGGTGTTGAAAGCGGTGGTTCCGGATTTAGCTTGTCATTTTTGTATGGCAAAGTGATGTAGTTTTTGATGGTACGATTGTATTCCCCAATATATGTTATTATTGATATTTGAGAATGATGAGCAAATATACGAGTGAATTGGTAAATTCTTAATAAAATGTACTTCGGGTCTTCTTTGGATGGGCTGCCCTAAGTTCTCCTTTATCAGGTCTAGTTATAAGAATGGGTCTACCATCTATTATGGCTACTTGCTCAAGCTATTACGATGTAGGTATGTCAGAAGTCGGCTTGAAATCGAAGGGAGTCCAAGGTCCTGTTCTTGTGCTGAAACTGTCTGAACTAAACTGAACTTAGGGGGCGTTTGGTTCATCAAAGGGTAAGAGAATGAAATCAAGAAAGGGAAATAAGGGGAAAGAAATGGAATTACCCCAAAATTACTTTGTTGTTTGGTTATCTGACCAAAGGGAATAAAACTAA
>VHZZ01000316.1:92092-121466 GCA_009801015.1 Silene noctiflora
AATACTGTTGTTAGCATCCCACGTAATTAGCTAATTGTTAGCATAGTTTTAGGTAGTTGTTATTCTTGCTGTATTATAAAAACTCCTACTGTAACCTTCTATATCATCAATACAAATCATCTCTTTAAACCTATACTTTACATGTTCCACCGACGACAACAACAATCCAAGCCTTAGATTTGGCAACATTGGTATGATTGGCTGCCTTATATTTGACGAACTATTAATATACTTCTACTATAGTTAATTAACAATAGTATGATTGATTGTGTTGGTGAAAACGACAACGAGAATCCTTGGTTTCGCAAATATGGAATAATGGAAGATATAATCTTTGATTGTCGTGTATGATGGGTGGACCAAGGAGTGCGCCTACGACGGTAGCTTTGGTGTCGCTGACGACAGTGGGTTTGGTGTTGACGGTAGTCGACGACTCGACGACGTTAGTAGTGATTACGGAGTCGGCGGTGGTGGAGGTGAGGATAGAGAAGTTGTCATGGTGGTGGGTGTAAGAGGTAAGGACGGTGATGGGGAGGCAGTAAGGACGGCCGGACGGGGAGACTATCATGATGGTGGTCGTGGGTGTAGCGGTGGTGACTTGGTGATTAGTGACGATGGTGGGTGGGTAAGTGAGTTGGAGAGGAAAGGAAATCTCATTCCCTTCGGAGTGAGGGGTAAGGAGTTAGAGGGGTTGGAGGGTAATGGAGGTAATCTAATTCTCTTTGATTTTCTCAAACAAACACTAACAAAGGGAATCATCGATTTTAATTCCCTTTCCCTTTTCTTTAGACCCTTAACCAAACAACCCCTTAATAGAACCAAACTAAACTGAATGAAGCCGAATTAAATTGAACTTAATTTGTGAAGAGAAGCGCTGAACTAGAGTTAATTTGTGAAGAAAAGACTGAACTGAACTGAATGAAGCTGAACTAAACTAAACTCAACTGAACTGAATTTAATAGAGTTGAACTAAACTGAAGTTAACTCCAAAAGAACAGTGCCTAATTCCTTTTTTGCTCGGGGTGATGCCTTGCTGATTGGACTATTAACGTGGTACTCAATAATTTTTCCTAATATTACTTAATCATGCTAGCTCATTTTAGATTTGATCCAAAATGCGAAGACGTTTTAGAGCTATTCTCGACTAAAATATTTGAAATATCACAGATTTTACACAAATCACAAGAGATTTGAGTATATTTCTTATAAATAAAAATTAAATAATTTTAATCGAGTTTATCCAATATAGAAAGGAAGTAGTTTGGAATCCGTATGCATCACTTTTGGCCTGAATTCTAACTTAAACGCATTCAACCATAGTTTAGCACAAAGTAGCTTCAGCAAGCATCGTTTTAAGTTCAAATTCTAGCTTAAAAGCGTTCTGTCATAATCCAACGCACGTTAGCTTGAAACCGATAAGGGCGAGAATACAAAAACCAATAAGCTTTCCAAAATCGTTAAAAATAAGAATATAAAAACATAAGCATCGCCTCATCATAATCCTAATTCCCAACTTTTCGAGTCTTGCACTACAAAGGCCGAAACCCTAAATTTTCCCCCAAATCAATTTCCTCAATTTCCCAACCTCAACCTCCACAACAATGTCGATCAGTCTACGAAAGGCAAACACACGACTACCACCAGAAGTAAATCGCGTACTCTACGTACGTAATCTTCCATTCAACATAACAAGCGAAGAAATGTACGATATTTTCGGAAAATACGGAGCAATCCGCCAAATTCGGGTCGGTACTAACAAAGATACTCGCGGTACTGCTTTCGTCGTGTACGAGGATATCTACGATGCGAAAACCGCTGTTGATCATCTTTCTGGATTCAATGTCGCTAATCGGTATCTCATTGTGTTGTATTATCAGCCTACTAAGATGAATAAGAAGTTTGATCATAAGAAAAAGGAGGAGGAGATTACTAAATTGCAGGAGAAATACGGTGTTTCGATTAATGATGATGAGAAGTGAAGTGGCGGAACCAGGATTTATAGTTACGAGAGACGGTTTATTAATAGCTTAAATTTCTAGTTTTCCGATGCTAGTTTCTTTAGTTCCGGAACTGATAATTGCTATATTGTATGTACTTGAGTTTTTGTGTGTTTGGAGTTATTGTTATGTTAGTAAGCTCTGATTGTTATGTTTTGTTGACGTTTGATTGGTTGGTTAGGGTTTCGTATCGATTTGAATGTTTGCAGGAGCTTTTGCGGTGTTATGTTTGTGAGAAATTACTCAGTATGTGTTTGTAGCTGAATGAAGTTGCAAATTGTGGTTTGTGAATTGTGATTGCCTTGTTGTTTGCGTCGTTTGGTTTCTTTATAAGAGCTAATGTTTAACAATTACGTCGTTTGGATGTCGTTTTTGCTATGGATGATATGGATTAACCTGTCGGCTGTCAGTTAAGTCTTCATACTCTCTGCACTACTGTAGGTAGGAGAGCCTCTAAGGCGCGGTAATTGATGAAGTTGGAGTTTTGCATAAATGTTTTAAGATTTTGTTCTTTTGAAGAGTAGATAGGGATTACGAGATTGTTGGTGAACCTAAGGGTATAAGCTGTGAGCTCTCTTTGCTTTGTTGATGAACCTATAGGGTGTGAGTTATCTTTGTTTTTTGTCTTAGATTGATATGTTGTTTTCATGACATTCAAATCCCTTGGAAGTGACACTGCTATTTGCGTGACAAACATGTAGGATGTAAAATTGTCAGGAATGTCTATTTCTCTCGTCATGTAGGAAGTTGACTTAGGTACACAACCTCGTATTAGAAGCTCCGCTCTCCACATTGTGCCATTCTTATGAAGAGTAGTGCTTAACTGCTTATGAGGATGTTAGCTTCATGTGCGTGACTGAAGAAACACTTGGATGTTGTGGTTATAGTCTTTTTCGATTTTACTAGAATATTTTGTTTCTAGTATGAGATTGGATAGCCAAACCGGAAGTCAGGACTCATGCTTTTAGTTTTATAAGGATGTTAGCTTCATGTGCGCGACAGAAAAGCACTTGGATGTTGTGGTTATTGTCTTTTTCGATTTTACAAGAATTTTTTTTGTTTCTAGTATGAGATCGGATAGCCAAACTGGAAGTCGGAACTCATGTTTTTAGTTTTCTGTTGTGGGGGCAAGAATGATTTTGGAGCTGTCTTTTGAGTCCGGTTTCAAGTTTTCCAGATTAGGCGGAGTTCTTTGATGGTTGAGAGCTTAACTGTTCAACTGAGGGTGAAGTGTAGAACTTACTGATAAACATGTTTATTTTTTTGTTACGCCTGTACGAACTTTCTCCAGTACTATGTTGTGGTTTGATAAATTGTAGTTTTGCGAGGTTTGTTTTTTCTTTGTGCCATTAGGGTAAGGTGTAATTTTAAGATAACAGTTTTGCGAATTTTCATCATAGGGTTTGATGTAAATTGTGGTAGTTTTGGACCTTTGTTGCCACAAAGCGATCCCAAGGTTCAGCTGCTTGAGATTTCTGAATCGTCGTTAATAGGTAACTAGTGATGCCTACACGGCCACACTCGAACTCACTTACCCTACTATTTGCCGATTTGTTGGTGTCATTAGAGTAATGTTGCTGTGGTTATCTACCAATGCTCGAATGGAATGTGCGAGGTGTACTCTGCATCCTCAGAGTTGTGTCCTTCGCAGTTGTATTATTTGTGTGCTTGAATTTCGTCTCGTACCAGAGAACAATTGATACACGACCATTTTGTTTATGGTTTATTTTCTTATTTCTTATTTCGTTGTGTACGAGATCATTGGCATACTCCGTCCATATATATGTATCCTTAAGAGGTGTGCTGCTGTAAGTAATGCTATGTTTGGGAGTGCCTCTTGAGCTGAAAAACTTTAGAACAAGTTATTTTCGGTTGCTGTATGTCTTGTCCTGTTCATGTAAACCAGAAACTTGGAACAAATAATGGGTAGCAGTCTAGCAGAGGTCACCAGTGTGTGGGTCGACATATATTACATTCAGGTTTGTGAATTGAATAAAAATGAATGAGTTAATTTGTATGTGCTGAAACATTGAGCAATGTTTAAAGGAGCACAAAGCTAAGCTACAAACAGAAGTTTCGATACCGAGCCTTTTGGGCTTTACTGGATCCCTGTCAAGATCGAACTAGGAACAGTAACTGCATTGAAATAGGCTATGCTTGACCTATATTGATCTAGATCTTCTGTCTTCTGTTGCATCCATACCGCCGATACTGTGCATGATCAATCGCATGTTTGAATCTCGTCCTCGTTTGTTCTACTGTCATCGTGACTTTGTACACCAAATGAAAATCATGGGAACAAGTTGCGAACCAAATTCCTCATACCGAGGGTTCAAATGAAAATCCAAGGGAAGCAGTGGCTAATTTTGGGGTTGGAATTTTTTTTCGAGTTTATTTTATAATACTCCGTATTAGTTGTTTGTCCTGCTGGAATTTTCCGCACTAAGACTACAAATTCTGGCTCCGCCCCTGTTTGGAAGCACAAATTCTCATTGAAAACGGGCACTATCCGTCACTAGCTGAAAACGAATAGTGTCCGTCTCGCAATATACAAGTGACACTATTCATGGGGTGCTCCATTTTCCCCATCTGTCCTCCACTTGCCTTATTATGAAAGGGGCATTACCCATCTTCAGCTTGTGACGGATAGTGTTTGTCAAAAGACGTTTTGGTTTGAAAGACTTACTTTCCAAAGTAAATTTTGGTGGAAAGTATAATAACCCCATGATCAGCTGTCGTGTAAGTGACTATAAATGTTGGAGTAATTAACCAACCATGAATCAGAAATTTATACCAACATGGTAAATCATGGCTTTGCTTGACACCGTTTGAGTAATTAATGTAAAAGTATCCGAAAAAGGTAGCCATTTATTATTATTATTAACCATTCAAGTTAAAATTAATATTTACTGACACATCACCAGCTTCACCGTCAGACAATTCATTGTTCTATATTGTGTACAACATTATACGAGTACTACGTACGAGAAACAATGAACGAATTAATGTATTCGGTGGCGGGGAGCCCGGATTTATAACTTGTGGGGTAAAATATTTAATCTGGCATAAAAGAGTAATGGTATAAAGTAAACTCGGAACTAAAATTTTCGAAATTTTAATTTTCGAACGTTTCTGCTACCCTTGTCACTCCACGATTGAATAAAGTTTTGTAAAATTGTAGTACAACACTTTACTATGCATATATACGGAGTATTTACTTTTCACGTCTAAATGTCGATGCACTCGGGTTATTGAAATTTATAACACCATTAACCTGTGCCTCCACATATTATCGTATAAATGGGTGAACGGTGTACCTGTCCAAACCTGTACATAATTTGCATCTTTTGTGTATCAAATATTTATTGGCATTCATGCATTTCTTCAAAGCATGCAACCGTATACAATTGCTCAGGCCTCAGGGGATGGAATTAATCATGGAATCGTCGAAATTCGAAAATCGATGTGTACAATTTTATTGATTTGAACGTATACGTTCTTGTTTGCGTACGACTCAAATTTCTCGGCCATGCCAATCGGCGCCATTCTGTCAAGCTAACAAACATGTTAGTTTAAGCTCGTATTATTTCCATTTAACTTATTTCAATCTGAATGTTCACGACTTTACGAGTTGAGGCATTCTTATCAACATTTAAATGAAAATTGTTCGAGTCAATATTTATTAGTCGTAATGAATACGAATACCAAGAATTGTCCCTTTACTAATCCGAAATTCCATACATATATATAGGAGCATAGACTCAACCAAATGCATAATAGGTTTGATCCGTAATTGTCAGCCAGAGACTCAGAACTTTGAATTGAACCCTTTGGTTGCACCTAAAGTTTAATTTTCCTGCAAAAAAAAAAAAAAAAAAAGGTTGTATTTGTGCAAAAATTAATGACCCAAATCTAGAGAACCGTTTTGCCAGCTGCCAAGTACACTGCTGTAACTATCATACTTCATACCCAAGTACCCAACCATATAGGTAACACATATTCTCAGTAAGAACGTGTTACAAGCTTGTGACGGATCGAAGAACTATAACCACTTTATGATAAATGATAAAATGTACAGTAACTATTATCTTATCAATATGAAATTGTGGATAGTTATCTTTTATTATAAACGGTCATATTCCCTCCGTCATAATTTGTGACATGTCACAAGGGACTAAGGGATGAGACCAACTGGATAGGTATTATTCCCGCAACAATTGTGTAAAACGGATTTATTAGATACAGATGGTGACTCATTTAAATAAAAAATTGGTTACTTAAAAAATCCATTTTCACAAATTTATTAAATAAAGTTGGCTTCCACAAAAAATTGTATACGTAATAAGCTAAACACAGTTTATTTATTTTGAGCATATGTGTATTTTTTCCGAGTTTATTATCTCAAACTTTATCTGGTTTTGAGCATGTGTTTTTTTTTCCTAAACTTATTAAAGTTTATAAGTTAGATTTTAATTTTTTTTCCGTCAAAACTCAAATTTAACTAAGTTTATATGTAATATTTTTGAGTTTTATTGTAATTTCTTAAACTTAATGTTTAATTGAATGAACTCAAAAACTTTATAATAAAACTCATAATTTTTAAAACAAAATTTAAAAACTTTATTATAATGCTCGGAGTAATACATCAAATGTATAATCTAATTACTGTTTTGATTGACTATTTAACCTAATTGAAATGAACTTAATAATAAAATTAATAAAACTGAAATCAAATCTAAAGGAATAAAACTTTGCATTAATTACTCAACAACTTCTAAAACAATTTAACATAAGATAAACTAAATAAAACAAGAAAAGAAACAAACAAGATTAAGAGGTCATCATCAAACAACCAAAATTAAATGATCCAAAAATAATGATGAAGAAGAAGAGTAGTTAATACCATATTAATAACAATAGATGTGTGTATGTGGTCACACACAGTACCGGTTCACGGACTATACAACCGGATGTACAATGCTATTGTACATCCAATGTTATTTTAGTCTTTTTTCTATTAATTTTGTAAGTGAAGAAAAAGGGAAAAACAAAGTAACGTAATATAATTTCCAATCCAATTCCTCTTCTCTCTTTATCTGCTTTCATATTTCTCTTACTCCTCTCCATCTTCCTCCATCATTCAGTTAATGAATCTCATCTTCTTCCTTAAATTATTATATCAACCATTATTATATCTCTCTTTATTCCATCAGAATCAATAAGAATTTAATCAATTTTTACAATCAACGATGGACGAATCTTTGATGACGGATGAAGCATCAAATGTATCATCATCAATGGAACACGGAACTTTGAAGGAGCATGACACTTCAGCGTATTTGAATCATCAGACGAATTGTTTTATTTTTAAAGAATTTCAGCGTCTGTGTTAATTAGCTCGTTTTCTCTATCATTAGCTCGAGTAGTTTTATTTATAGCTCGACTTATTAATCCACTTTCACATCTTGTGAATTGTTTTATTTTTGTAGAATTTCAGCGTATTTGTGAATTAGCTCACTTTCTCTTACATAAGCTCGATTAGTTTTGTATATAGCTCGTATTCTTTTTAAATTAGCTTATATTTTTATTTTAATAGCTCATATTCTTTTTACATTAGCTCATATTTTTATCTTAATAGCTCGTATTTTTATGTGCTAGTATTTTTAAGTTTATGATCATCTTAAGCTCGTATTCTTTTTACATTAACTCATATTCTTATCTTAATAGCTCGTATTCTTATATACTCGTATTTTTGAGTCCGTGATCTTCTTAAGCTCTTATTCTTTTTGTATTAGCTCATATTCTTATACGTTCGAATTTTGTAGCTCGTATTCTTTTCATAATAGTTGGTATTTTTAAGCGCTTAATATATCATCAAAATTTAACGTCTCACAAATCTGGTTCAATATTTTTAGCTCAAGAAGTGTTTCGTTCAKCGGAATATTGTTATATGCATTTTTCCTCCTTGACGATGATGTCAATTATTGCTTCCCTTCAACCATCTTAAAATCTTAGAATCAAAATTAAGTGGAAGTGAGGTTTGTTGTGACTGTCGTTAGAGAGAATTATAGAAGGGTTTAAGTTGTTGATAATACGTAGATTTTTCTTTTTCTTTTTGGGCTATAGATAGTTAATTATACATTATATGGGCCTGATGTACAATGCTTTTATACATCTGGTTGTAGGATCCTATTTGTAGACACACATACACAAACTACAATTCATGGACTATACAACCAGATGTAGAAGTTGTACGGTGTAGAATCTGAGCTTTGTAATAAAGTATTTGAGCTTTATGTTAAAGAGTATGAGCTTTATTAGAAAGTATCTGATTTTAACCATTTACATATTAAAAATATGAACTTTGCATTAGCTCAGAAAAAATACATATAAGCTCGAATTCTTATACCTTAGTTGTACAATACTTATATACAACTGGATATATAATCCTATTTGTGCACAAAGTACTACTAAGCCATGCCACCCTGGTCAATAAATTGGACAGCTACGTCAAACCAAAAATACCTTAGCTTTTGGGTGGTTACCAATTATTTTGGGTCATTTAATTCAATTGATGGAGGGGAGTGCCAAGTTTTTTGCTTTTATCCAAAATCTGTTAGTAATAATGCAGTTGCAGATGTGAGCTAATTTAACTAATAAAGTTATAAGAAGTGGTATTTATAATTCGGGTTTAAATTTCGTCGGTAACATATTGCCCTTTTGTGACCCCCTTTGCATTAACAATCACTTAATCAAGCTACAATAATTAGTTATGGTCTTAACAAATTATGGAGTATTTCAAAAGATTGAGAGTAAAATTTAATCCGAGGTTTAGAGCCATGTATATATGCGATTTTCAAATAACAATAAATAGTTAGTTTAATAATTGTATTGTAATATTATTCGAACACTAAAAGTTTTTGTACGATGTTTAGGGTATCACAAATTCTTGTTTACAACCGTTGGAAACAAGAATAATTTACAACGGAGGTATAAATCCATCCAAACCTAACACTTTTTTAAGGGTGATAGTATTTTCCACCCCTTCGTTGTAACATAAATAGGACTATACATTCAGATGTATATGAGCATCGTACATCCAATACAAATCTAATTGAGCTTATATGCAATTTTTTTGAGCTTTTAAAATTTTTGGTTTACATTTTAAGTTTTTAGGTGTTAAAATTAAAATCATATTGAGTTAATTTATATGTATTATTTTTGAGTTTTAATATAATATTTTGAGTTAAATTTTTTTTATAAAGACGCTTAAATTCTTTTCAATAAAACTCGTAAAATGTACATATAAGCTCAAATACTTTGCTATAAAGCTCAAAATCTATACTACCAGGGGTATACAACTGGTTGTATAATCCGCTAATTACCTTAGAGTCATAGTGATTAGGAATCCAAGTATAATGCCAAATAAAGCAACAAAATAACTTGTTAATTTTTGGTAAGTTGTTATTGGACATTTTGTTTTTCTCATTACAAATCTGAAATTGTCCAAACAGTCTAATTCTTGGACTATGTGATTAAGAAGGGTCTATTTTTGATAGTAACATTGTGGGTGCATGTGGTCGATTCAGAATTTGATATATATTAGGTGTAACAAAAATTAAACAACTCAAATGTCTTAATACTATAATAGGGTAAATAAAAAAGAAAACAAAAAAAGGTAAGAAAGTTAAACCAAAAACTTTATTTTTCATCATTTAGGAGGCGACCGTCCCTATTAGCCACTACAACTGATTCCACCACACACGGCTAGATCATTTTATCATGGCTGCATATCCCATACAAACCTTCTTTTTTGTTGCTTCATTTTTCACTCCTATATTACTATCAAAACTAAGAGTCAGAATCAGGGTTTTAAATAGCGGTATTGGTGGCGATCGCGGTCGCGGTAACGGAGTCGCGGAATCGTCCCCGACTCGGCCGTCGCGCTCTGAATCGTTGTTATCTCGGTGATATTTATTTTACAAACTTTTGTAGATATTTCATCATCTATTGACTATTTCATATAAAGTTAAGATTAATTCTACTTACGATAATTAATTTGGCCAATGTTATACAGTTTCTAAGAGCTTTTCATTAAAAAACTTGGCCGGTACAAGTTATAACTCGTTCATTTCGGGTTCATCGCGAGCTGTATCGGGCCGAGTCGGCCGATACACGTTATAAATCGGTCGTCTCAGCCGATACTTTCTTGTTTTCAATTTACCCGATACATCTCGGGATATCTCGTATCGCTGGCCTCCGATACCAATACATCTCGGGCGATACGATACGTCTCGGTCGATATTTAAAACAATGGTCAGAATCCTTTCTATTAACTTAAAGGTAATTGATGATCCATTATTTCTAATAGATTAATTTATTTTTATATATTATTTTTTCTACACATTATTCTCCATTATTTAAAGTTATGACCGTTAATCAATTCAGAATAATGTTTAAGCCGTTAAAAGGTAATGAAGAGGGAAAATCAGGAAGAGATCCAAATTGCAATACTAACTACGGAGTATATTTGTCCCAAATTCTTTGAATCCAAAACAAAGCTAACAATAGGAGATAAAAGTAGTATGTAGTTCTTCATTTATAAATTTATAATTTAAACTCTTTTTTATTTACAGTTGACGAGTGAGCTAAGACTCGAATTTGGTAATAGATTTCAACACCTAGCTTATATTTACGATAATGCTGCATTGCTGCCTGACAACCAGAGGGAAACCTAGTTAATAGCAAAGGGTAACACTCACTATATATCCCAAAATTTCAAAAAATGGTAAAAATTATCGATTTTTGCCATTTTTTATTCTTATATATGAGCCTTAACATAAATATAAAACGATATTAGAAATATTCGCTACCATAAAATTTATATTTTTAAGTTGGCCCCCACAATGACTATTAGTTTGATTGACGAACCAATGCAACAACATCCTCAACTCCTCTTCCTACCACAAATAATTGTCCTTGTACCAACAATTCATCATCTAGGATCTAATTATGTTTTTTCCAACACGTAAAATCCATGAATCTGTCTAAGTCACATTTCCAAGGAAGAAAAGTAGTTAATAATATACGATATTAAAAGATAAGTCAGTATTTTATAAAAATAGTCGAATTTCTAACACTTTATTAAATTTGACATATGTCACTCAATTCATTCGATCAAAAATAACATTGCCTAAATTAAGTATGACAGTCTCAAATTAAACCAAAAAATACAGGTGATTTAATGGAGTATCGTTTCTACTCATTAGCATGGGACTAAAATCTACTCATCACTTAAAAAGGCAAATATTCAGCTCAATTTAGCTCTATTTATTTATCTCAGCTAACTTCGATTCAATTCAGCTTTATTCAGCTTATTTCACTTCGGTAGAGCTCAATTTTATTCTGTTCAGTTTCACTCAACCAAAAAATTAGGGTCTAATTAAGTGCTAGCTTGTCATGCATATTATAATTATATAGGTGTATAGATTAGTAAAAGCTTGTCACAAAACAACTATTACACAAATTCTCATTTGAGTCCGTCACAAGCTAAAGACGGATAGTGTCTCTCTCACAATATGCAACTATTACACAAATTCTCTATTTTTTCCCCACTTGTCCTCTCACTTGCCTTATTGTGAGAGGGCACTATCCGTATTCAACTTGTAACAGATTGTGTCTGTATCTGTGTAAGACGCTTTGGAATATAGGTTAGTAATAAATGCTGTTTAAATTTTAAAGTCAAACCTAATTAATAAGATATACCTACTAATCATTTGTAAGTAGGTAGCTAATCTTTCATTAGTCAATACTAACTAACATCCCTCCCAACTCTCTTACTCTCACTATCTTCTCTAGTAGCTCTACTTTTAATTTATATTATTTGACCAACTTATATCTTAAACTTTGTTGAAAATTTTACACTACTTTTTGTTTAATTAGCTCATCTACATAATAGACTAACTTTTTTTTACATAAACCTTTTTTCCATATTTATGTATTTGTCGTTGTGAATTATGTTGGTGGGTCCCTTAAGCTAATGTAAGGTATGTAGTTTACTTGTGCACCCTAGTACGTATGTTGTTTTTATTTCTAAAAATAACTCTACATTTAAGATATTGCTATTTATGCATGTATGTCTGAGGGAGCCAAGTAAAACCCGTTATTTGTTGTTCTTTAGTTTTGGCACAAAGATCGAGGAAAGAGGAGATGGTCAATTACTAAATGACAAGTGGACCAAATTGAGTGTGAATGATCAAACTGTCTTTCAAATTCATTCTTAAAATAGAAAGGGCAACAATTACCGAGACACTCCAAAATGGAATAGAACAACAAATAACCGGGACAGAGGGAGTACTATTTTTACCAATGACAGAACCACAATTTCTAGAAGAAAACAGGTAATGCATAATAAATTGAAAAGAAATTATTCATTCTTTCCTGTTAAAATTTTTGGCATCCACTAATTCAATTTCGACCCCGCCACTAATTCTACGTTATATTTATTTCTACTACACGAAACATAACAAATTCCGATACATAAGAAATTCATTTGGCTACTAGTTCCTACTCCAACGGTAACATTCATTGCAACATTTAACATCTTGGCATTTCTTTATACTTTGGCATATTTATTACCAAGGCCAACCTCTTCTATGTACTCCTCCTCTTTCATGTTTATTATAAACTATACACGTTAATAATTAAGTTAATAGTAATTATTATAAAAATAACAACGTGTTATCCTCAAAATTTTTTACTTTATTTTCTATATACTTCACCATTCCGCGAACCTTACGCCAATTTTCCATGTAAATTAAGGTTTACAAGGTCTAAATTCTTAAAGAAGAGTACGTTTATGTAAAACAAGTTCTTAGTAGTCGTATATTTAAACTTTTGTTTTTATTTATTTATAGGTATTTGTTATTTGAAGAACCATTTTACACAATAATACAAATATAAAACCGCTTTGCATGATACTAACTCGTATCGGATAAAAATAAAGAAATATTGAAATGTTTGATACGGTTATAGCTGGAATTCGAAGTCGTCAGCTTTAATTTGGTGGTTTATGTGCTTAGTTGATGTCAACTTCATCACATGCTACAATTTAATGCAAAAGTATTTCTCATTTACAATTTGCTTTAACTGTTTAGCTTCCTCCACCCTCATCACAAATCCAAATATGAACCTATTTTAGACGTAAACTACGGAGTATATAAAACCGTCGTATACATATAACAAGTCTCTTTTCTTCTTGTATTTTACGATTTTACGTATTCGTACAAGTATACAACATAATTACACAAGATTATTGCCTTGTTTGTTTAATATTATTGATCAACCATATGTGTAGTATATAGCCTAACATGAATATTTTGACCCACGAACAAGAAACAAGTAACAACCTAGTATACTATCTAGCACACCGACCTGTTCGATCACATGTATTGATGTACATGTTCGATAATTCATTTGATACGTGTACTTAATTACTTTATTATACTACTACTAATAAGTCCAGTATTATTTCAATTAAACAACATGTTCCGTCCATGAATAACTCTATTTTCATTTATAACTTAGAAGTAGACCTAGTAAACTGACTTGGTTTGAACCTGATTTGAGAGCTCGAACGAGACCGAGACCCGAATTGACCCCCACCAACCTCAACTCGACCCGATTGTTTATTAACGCATAGTGATCGCTATCCCCAAATGATTGATAACAATCCACCCAGAAATGACTCGACCCAGCCCCACCCGACCTGAATTATTGTATACCCGAATCTGAACTGACCTGATCCGAATGCAACTCAATTGACCCATTTACCATGTCTACTTACATGAACCACACACTTGGGCTTGGGTGAACACAACTACATACATACACAAGTCACATCATCCAAAGGGTGCACACAACAACTCAAACATACATATATAAATAGAGTGAAGAGAGTTGGCTAATAAAAGAGAGCCACAGGTCATAATTTTCCTTCTCATTTTTATTTTCACTTCATTTGGTATCTCTCTTCATTGAGTTATCCATATCATATTATTTCATAGTCACTTATACTTATTTCTAGGCTTTATTTATATTAAACTTATAATTATAATATGGCCTTTGTTTCTCTAACAAAGTTTATGAAGCTATTCATCATTTTTCTTTCTTGTTTTCTCCTCTTCTTCAACTTCTTGGCATTTGCTATTTCTACTGCTTGTTCCCAAGGTCAGTTCCCTTTCTTTAATCGCAAATTATACCATAAGACCATCGTATGCTGCGACCACTTTCGTTTACTCCACATTTAACCTACTTTATTAATTCCTTTATTTATTATGTAATTTTTGAATGATATAGTAATATTTTTTTGTTCAAAACTTACACTTGTACAAAAGTTAAGTCAGTAAACACAATGTTAACAACTAACTGCATTAAATTATCATAAGGCCTAAGCTACTATTTGTTGTACTTATGGCCACATTATTTGTTGAAGTAGGTAAGAGGGTAGTACTATAGTAAACTCTAGAAGCTTTCTTCAATTCTATCTAAGGTAAAATAAAATAAGATTATTTTAGTTTATTAACTTATTTTTTTTCATCATTTTTTGAATTTTTTGATTTTTTTTTTGTTATTGTTTTAATTTCCTTTTTATGACCTTTTGTAAATTTTTATCCCTTTTAATGTCAAATATAATAAAAATTTACTACAAATTGTCAGACAAATATGAGTTTATAACTTTTTTTTTCATTGGGGGTATATAACAAATTCTCACACAAATATGAATTTCATTACTTTTTTTTTTGTTAAAATTATAATTTTTGGAAAGATACTAATAACTTTTTATATTTTTCAAATATATATATATATATAAGGTTAAATTTTTGACCATAAAAAGTCAAACAGAAAGATATGAGTTGAAAGTATTAATTCAATGATATCAAAATAAGGGCTAGTAAGGATTATCGTCCTAACAATGAAAATTTTCAAGCTTAAATCGCAAATTTCATTTTCTTTTTTTACTATTTATTACATTATCAGTTCATCCTTAATATTAATTAATTTAATAAAGCTCCAGGTAGTTCTTCAACAACATCGGATCAATTCAAATACCCGTTCATCAAACGAGCGAGCACGTTTTCATCATCGGGTGGATTACCGGAAGGTGGATACGATTACATAATAGTAGGGGGTGGCACGGCAGGATGTCCATTGGCAGCAACATTGTCACAAAAATATAAAGTATTAGTATTAGAAAGAGGAGATGTACCATTTGGTAATTATAACGTGAGTTACATGCAAAATTTTCACATTTCTTTGGCTGATACTTCACCAACTTCTGCCTCTCAACAATTCATTTCTACTGATCGAGTTTTTAATTCAAGAGCTAGGGTTTTAGGTGGTGGTACTTGCATTAATGCTGGTTTTTACTCTAGGGCTAGCTCAAGGTATGTGCATTCTTTCTAATTCACAAATTCTTGTTTAATTAACACGGTTCAGACCGGTATTTGTATTATCTTTTTACGTGGTGTTCTGATTGACCCGTTTTAATCATATCTTGTTGATAAACACTAAAATAATTAAATATGGGTGTTATGTGTCATTTTCAAATATCGATTATATATGACTAAATGTTCTGGAATTTCAATTATAGTCAATTTTTATTTAATTGTATAGATTATTTTGTTATTTTAATTAATGGAATTTGTTAATGTTAGTAAGAATAAAGGATGAGGTGGTTTGCCCTACATTGAATATGACATTTCTTGACATGTCATAGTTGAGACTTTAGCGTAATGTTATCTCTGATTTTACAAGTACAATGTCGTGGCAGAGTGAAAGGGTTTAATAGTAATTTGACCATAAATTCTTAAATATTACTCGTAAAAAATAAATATAATATATTGATCAAAATAAAAAAATTTAAAAGTGTGTTTTTTATTTCTAACACTATCTAAGTGATGCTACAAATTGTTCGTTAGATATGTATTAGGTACGAAAAAGATCACTTTGATTATTCTGTAACGTAATTAACTAATTCTCATTGGTCAACTTATTTTAAGCCGGAATTGATAAGTGGTATTTCTGGACATGTTTATATGGCGTCTAGAAAATAGGTGTCAAATTATTAGATAAATAAATTTGGATTATATTATTATTATTTGACCCCGTTTTAAATTTTACAATAGATTTGTCTCGCTCTGTCTTAAGAAAGACAAGCCGAGAAAAGTCGCCATACAATATCGTACTCTAGAACTGATCTCGACATGATGATTTAAGGTGTTATGAAATTGTAGTATTGCCATTTTAACTATTAGCCGGAAGTCCGAAAATAGTAAATTAGGACATTATAATTTGTAAACAGTAAATAGTAGTGAAAAAAAAAGAAATAAATATAATAACAGCTAATAAAATTGCCATTTATATATAGGACTTGGGTGAGCTTTAATTACAAAGTTCCCTAATAGAGTAAGGATCACGAGGGGTATACGTATAGATATATAGAAATTAATAGTCCTTAAATTAATTATTTGTTCAATTCTTTGATGACAATTTACAACCTTTAATTTTTCAACAACCACCTCTTTAATTTCTTGTACAGCTTGTACTACGACATTGCTAAAATTAAATTGTGAGGCCCCCTTATATGCAACAGTATATTACTTCTATCCTATTTGGAGAGAGACAATATTATATCGCCATGACTTGATGAGTACTATAATTAGACATGGTGTGTCGATGTTGGTCCAGTCACGTCCGAACTACCTGGCTATATGAGTTTGAGTCGAGTGTTATTGAACCCGACCTTGAGCAAGCGAGCCAAGATAAGGTTTCAAAGTCGAGTGTTATTACTTATTATTACTCCGTACTATTTATTAGTATGCTAGAAATTGAACTCAAGCTTGAGTGAGCCAAGGTAAGGTTTCAAACGTTTGACCTAATTTATTAATTTGTTGATCCTTTTGTATTATGTTTTGTTTTATCCATCTGATTTAACCTATTTTAAGTAATTCTGTTTTAAACGAATATATCCGTCTTCAACAAGAATCATGTCGGTTGTTTGTCGACAAGTGATATCATTCAACCACTATATACTTTTTTGTCCGTTATCAATTTTCAATAGTCGTCCAACCACAGCTTCCTAGTTGGTTAAGATGGTTAACTTAACTACACAACAACAAAAAAAGGATGATGTGATTGATATGCCATAAAGATTTGAAGTATCCAACTACTATTTACACTACTTAAGTACTTAACCTAATGCTTTAATTTCATGTGTCATGTTGTTTAGATTTGCTTATCATTGTCCCCCTCTAATAGTACAAATTAAGTGTCGGATTCAGCTATTTCGATAGAATTTCGTGGTCTTAATCTTAGACAAGTGTCCCCCATCTCAAATGAATACGGAAATTCCTTTTTTATTTATAATTTTTGTCGACAACAAGAAACTTTGATTTTTACATTTTCACAAATTTACCTTGGTATTTTAAAAACTCTCGAGTCTTGCCTATGGTGAGTTGGTGACGTAAAATAGGTCAAAATCGAATATTCATTTTAACTGTGTATGCTGAACACTTACATGCCACCCCTTTGTAAACCTAGTGTGACGTGTATTTTAATTAAAGGTAAAACATGCATACAAATATAACTATGTAAACAATATATGCAGTTTTGTGAGAAGGGCAGGGTGGGATGAGAAGCTAGTGAATGAGTCCTTCCCATGGATTGAGAAACAGATAATCTACGAGCCGAAACTAGGAGAATGGCAAAGAACAGTAAGGGATGCACTTCTGGATGTTGGAATTTCGCCTTTCAATGGATTTACGTATGATCACAAGTATGGTACCAAGGTTGGTGGCACCATTTTCGAGGACAATGGTCGTCGTCACTCTGCTGCCGAGCTCTTGGCGTCTGCCAACCCAGCTACGCTTGATGTCCTTGTCCACGCTACTGTCCAAAGAATCACATTTAACAGTGAAGGTATATATACATAAATACATGTGTGTGATTATTATAGTTCAATGTAGAGTTGGTAATTTGGTGAGTTGGGTATGGTTTAAGTCGTGTCAATGCAGGTTGAGTCGTATTGGTTCAGGTTTTTGCAGGTCAGTATCACCAATTCACCCATTTGTTTGGGAAATATGTCAAATGTTGTACCAAGCTTGGGTCGAGTCAGTCATCAGTCTAGCCTTGTCAATATACGGTCACTGGTCGGGCTTAGTTTAAGTGTGATATATCAGTTGTATCAGTTATCGATGTACCCCTAACAAGGCAGAATCAACTTTGGTTTTAACATATTGTTCTATTGAATTTAATTTCGGGACTGTGTTAGACACTTCACTTTGGTCGTGTGTCACGTGTTCGAGACTTGAAGCGTCTAACATGACACTTCACTTTAGACAAAAGAAATCTGAATTCACGGAAAATTATCATATCCAGCACTTGCAGTCAAGTCAGAGTAACATAGTTCCAGGCAGGTTGAGTTAGCGTCATAGTAGCAATCAACCTCCAATATTGGCTAATGACTTTGTTTTAATTCCACTAGGACGGAGAAGGCCAAAGGCGAAGGGAGTGATCTTCAAAGATGAGAACGGGAGAAGACATGAAGCATTACTATCACAAAGAAGAGGAAGTGAAATAATAGTGTCAAGTGGAGCAATAGGGAGTCCACAATTGCTACTGCTCAGTGGTATTGGACCGAAGAAAGACCTGCAAAAGTTGAACATTCCTGTAGTTGTTGATAATCACTTGGTTGGTAAGGGTATGCAAGATAATCCTCTCAATACCATCTTTGTTCCTTTCAAGAAGTTTCAAGGACAGTCTTTGATCCAGACTGTCGGGATTACGAAGAAGGGTGTGTATATTGAAGCTAGTAATGGGTTCGGTCAGTCTACTAGTAGTATTCTCCGTCACCATGGGATCGCCTCTGCTGAGGTTCGTTCTATACTTCTGATATTCTGATCATTTTGTATTTAGCCTGTAATGATTCCACCCGAATGACCCGCTTTTCGAGTCTACTCTGACTCTACTAGACTGGCAAAATTGACCAGGCCCGAATAAATCGACCCAAATGTTTATTGTTGCATATTGGTTACTATCCATAGATAGCTTGATAATAGTTTACCAGAAAATGATCCAAACCCGAAATGACCGTCCTGTCCTGAATTCTTGCAAACCCTAAATTGAACCGACCTGGATGACCCGTTTACCAGGTCTAGACTCGATTGCAAATCATTAATTTCTGTGATCTTGTCTTTGATATGAGCAGATTGGCCAGCTGTCAACAATCCCTCCAAGACTAAGAACACACAAGGCAATCCAAGACTACAAAGACAGGAAACAAGACTTACCCTTTGAGGTATTCAATGGAGGATTCATCTTAGGAAAGATAGCGAGACCGAGATCCATAGGACATCTCAAGCTGATAGACACGAATGTTGACAACAATCCCGCTGTCACCTTCAACTACTTCAGCCACCCTCATGATCTAAGACGATGTGTCGAAAGCATAAGGATAATAGAGAAATTAGTCAAATCCAAGCATTTTGTAGATTACACTGGAACTGATGAAGAAATCACTCAGAAATTGCTTAATATGAGTGTTCAGGCAAATGTTAATCTCATTCCGAAACAAACTAATGATACTCAGTCTTTAGAACAGTTCTGTAAGGACACTGTCATCACCATTTGGCACTATCATGGAGGTTGCCAGGTTGGCAGGGTAGTTAACCATGACTATCGGGTTCTTGGTGTTGATCGGATTCGGGTCATTGACGGGTCTACCTTTACCGAGTCCCCTGGAACCAATCCTCAAGCTACTGTCATGATGATGGGAAGGTAACTAAATATACTCTCTGTACGATCATGACCTGTGTTTGAATCCCGTCACCATCAAATTTATTCAGCTTATTTATTTATGATGTGCAGGTACATGGGAGTGAAGATCCTGAGAGAAAGACTTGGAAAAGGAGCTAATGTATAGGGAGTTCTGCCAATGATTAGTTGTTACAGATGATGAACTAAGTAGATTTTGTGTGATCTTTGTTTATTAATTTATTAATGTGATCTTTTTTTATTAATTTCTTATTAATTATTGTCAAGAAATGTAGAAAAATAGGGTAGCCAAAATGGTAAATGTATTGGTTATGGTGGAATCAAATGAATTAGGGTGTTATTGAGACCCAATTGTGTAGGGTATGGTTCATGGAGATGCAGATGCATTTTACTATTGCGATTTTCATTATGGATCATCAGCAGACGAACCCTATCTATTTTAAAACACTGACTAAGTAGGATTCGTCTGCTGAGATAGTTAGAAAACAGTTCAGTTTTCTTACTTGCGATTTTCATTATGGTTCATTGGCAATTCAGCAGACTTGCGATTTTCATTATGGATCAGCAGCAGACGAACCCTATCTATTTTGAAACTGTTTCATCATTGAGATAGTCTGATAATGCAGTTGTTGACTTTACCTTCTGAATCGCCTCGTGAGACTCATGCTCTGTAGTCTATAGTTAGGAAACAGTTTAGTTTTCCTACTCTTATCATCACATTTAATGGTTTATATTTACTCGCCGTTGAGTGTTTACGGTGATGGCATACAGATAACTGCAGAGGCAGATCATGCTTGATTCAGTCTCTAAAATGCAGAGAAGCATATTATAAACTGCTGCAATAATTTACTCAAAACCTAACAGATGTTATATAAATGAAAGTGTGACTTGCACATATAGCTCTGTAGCACTAGCTAATTAAAACATACCAACAATGCACTCTGCCTCAAATTTGCTACCTACACGATCTCTATGAACAGCGGCAGATCGTTTTTTTACCAGTAGAAGGTTCATAAAGAATTTTACATAAACTAGTCTGTTGACCGCCCTTGCTCAATAGTTGAGCAATGAATATTTCAAACATGAGATCAGAATTTCGAACCTATCCCCGAAATATGAAATTCTCTCAATGAGACTCTTGCCAAAGACGTTCACGCATGCTACCTTTGTAAAATCTTCCCAATCTAAGCCAAAATGGTCTTTTCCTCAGAGGTCCAGACCTGCATTTCCTGCTTGAAATTTCATTTTCGATATCTTCAAATTGGGCTGAGGCACTCACCAAATCCACTGCTGATAATGATATCTTGGCGTCAGAACATGATTCATACCCAAATGCAGGTTGTGGAGCTCCAAGAAACTCTCGGAATTCACATACAGCAGCCTTTTCTGGGTTGGAACTGCTACTAGTTGGTCTTCCATCATTAGCATCATTAAGCTCGCTGAAAACGAGTTTTAAGGCTTGAACAACTTCTCCCATGAAAGGTCGGCGTGATACCTCTGGCTGTACGCACATTGAAGCAATTGCTGCTACTTTGGTAAAACTGTCAAATGAAGGAATTGGGTTTATGTTGGGATCCATTATCATTTCTAAGCCCTCATTGCTTGTGAGGAGTGGTTGAGCCCACGCTACAAGGTTTTCTTGGCCTGTTGGATTTGAGAAATCGACCGGTTTTCTTCCGCTTAATAGCTCTAGTAAAACTACACCATAGCTGTAGACGTCGCTCTTGACAAGAAGATGGCCTGTCATGGCATATTCTGGAGCCAAGTAACTGAAAGTCACAAATGAATAATTATAATGTGATAAATTGAAGGCAAGAAATACAAAAATCAGAATAGAGAGCCACAAGCCTACACGGGTAACTTTGATGCTGACGAGTTTCGACACTGACTATACAAGCTAATCTAAGTGACATCTGCATTTTAAGTTTCTCATTGAAAACAAGCATAAATTTTTTTAAAAACCTTGCTGTAGGATAAACTTGCACATGACCTAAAGCAGTTTAAAATTTAAATGGACATGCAACTAACACATCGGAGAATAATCAGCAAAACAATATTTGTGAGCAAATATTAGTATAGCAAGCATACCCAAATGTACCGATAACTTGGGTTGCAATGGGCTGGTTTGCCCCATTCAATGCATTTGTAGCCAATCCAAAGTCGGACACTTTCGGTGTGAAATCATGTTCCAACAAGATGTTACTGGCCTTAAAATCACGGTGGATAACACATGGGCTTGAATCTTCATGCAGGTAGGCCAAACCTCGAGCAGCACCAAGGGCGATTTTCATACGGGTTGGCCAATCAAGATGACCATCTTCCTTATCAATTCCTGTTCTCAAAGTAAATGCTCAAAATATCAGAAAATGCATCTAAACAAAAGTGGAAATAACTTTTTCAGGAATTTGGATTTCACAGGAACTTATACAGTATGTATCTAGATTCTAGACTGTCTCATACAAAACTGAGTGTATATAGACTTACCATGTAAATGAGATTCAACACTGCCATTTGGAACCAGCTCATAGACAAGGCACCGAATGTGTTCTTCTGTACATATACCAAGCAATTTGACGAGGTTTCTGTGGTGCAACCGGCTAAGCATCTCAACTTCGGACAAGAACTCACGCGCACCATGACGGTTGTCTTTTTTTAGTACTTTGACAGCCACTTGTTCTCCATCATCAAGAGTTCCCCTGTATACTACACCAAACCCACCTTCCCCCAGGACTCGCATAGAATCAAATGAATCAGTGGCCTTTTCTATTTCATGAAGACTGTAAATCTTTGCATATCCGATGGCATTTAGCATGGTAGAACTGAAAGACATTGATTCAGATAGGGATCTGCTCCCCAATGCCAAAGACCTAGCAGCACCTGTTTATTCAGATCAAGCATCAGCCACTTAGACTGCCATCAAAAGATACTTAAGTAAATCACATGGCTGTTTAACTAATGTAACAGTAAGACTAGCCTATGGGTCATTCGGAAATTGGAATGTGTCATTTCGAGTACAGTTCAACTCAGGTTTGTGTTGCTTATATTTCATTTTAAGTCGTGGATTTCAGGACTCTTAAGTTCTTCATTTCAAATTAGTTATTACGAGGAGTCAGCTATGCTTTAGATTGTTATTTTCAGGTTTGGGTCGGATCTTGGCGTCTTGCCACAAACTATATAGTGTTAAGAAATTACTCGGGAAATTTCAGAAGTCCGAACAGAATAATGCTCTCTTGTAACAGTACCTGATGGCTTTGTAAAGGAAGATGCAGAAGCATCAGCTGCTTCTCTCTGATGTCCTGAAGATCTACAACTCGCTATCAACATCCAAACGATAGCAGCACATGTTACAATAACTGTGAAACAAGATACGATTATCACAGTTGCAACACGTCTACTGAAACCCTTGTTTTGTTTTCTGGGAACGTAAACTCCTAGAGGCTTTAGGGAGTTGCCGCCATTCTCCTTATGGTTGGCAGGATAAGAATGATCATCTATAGAAGCAAGATTTGAGGAAAGGGAGGGCGGAGAAGGCGGAAGACCTGAAAAAGATGCATTTTTCAGCATACTAAAAAAAACTCCCTGAAGTATATAGCATGTGATAGAAAAAGACTAAAAGACTATAACTACAGTAGAAAGATAGAATACCTGGGTAATGAACGTCTAGCACATCATAAGCACCAAAAAGGGAATACTTTACATGAACTTGCTTTCGCCAAAACTTCTGATACATTGAGAAAGCATTAGCATATTTGAATTTATCGGACAGTGGAATCAAGTATATAAGAGCAATGGTTTTCTCAGGTTGCTGGTTAGCTGCATCAGCTCCCATGATGCGGACTTGACTCCGGTTGAGTGAAAGGCTCGATGCAATTTCTGAAGCCAGCTCAGAAACAAAAGGGAAAAATGTGTATATAGAAACATTGAGTTGCAATTTAACTTTAATCGGTAAAATACAACCGCAAGGAGATCCTGAGAGGGTTGATGTATATGGTTCTGGGCATGTTACAGCTGTACAATCTACAAGTTCAATAAACATATTCACCAATCACCATCATGGATGTCAAGATTTTATAAGTAATGGGAAAGTACTGATAACAGAAACAGAGAGAATCCAAATGTTATTACCTTGATTAGGAGGTGGAGGCGGCAAGGCATGGGCCAAAGTTGAAGGGGGAGGAATCAAATTGACAGAATAACTTGATGGTGATATAGAGGGTGGTTGAATAGGCACTAGTTATCAAAATAATCAATTCAGAAAGTGCACCGATAATGTAATTCACAGTATGTAATACGGAATACAATTCTACATTTTAGCTCTATCTTCAGTGGTCAGATAAAAGGGTAAGATTTATCATCCAAGAATTCCAAGAATATTACCATGGTGAACATATGATTGTGGAAGACGAGGATTTAATGGTCCTGCAGCTGGACGCGCATTTAATGGTCCTGCAGCTGGTTTGCTATATGGAAGTTTGGCACGCTGACTGTCTTCATGATGGTGGTGGCCATGGCGGTGGTGGTGATGATGCTTAAACACAGAAATTTCAGGGACAATAGATTCAGGGTCGGTCAATGATTTTGTTGTATGTTGAAATGGTGATTTAGAAGGAACGGTTGAGGGAAGCGTAGTAGCCCTCCTGGAATCATACGTTGCTGGAGCTGCAACAAAAACCAAAACGAATATTTCAATTTTTGTGTAATGTGGAGAGCTAATGATTGAACAAACCAAAATAGTCCCTGTTCTTTGGCTTTGGAACATTATATAATAAAGCAAAATGGATCACTAGACTGTTTGCGCTTTTACTAGCAAAATAGCAGTTGGTCATTGAAATTCGTAATGAAATCAACACAAGGCAAGGCTTTGTACATCTGATTCCATTAACTGACGATAGGTGGAAGCCTATTAAGGCACAAGGGTAACGTTACTGTTGTAGAGATTTAACGAATTAAATCTCAACTTTTCTCTACCAGCTAAGAGTTAAAGGGTTACCTTTATGAAATGAATGACTCACGAGAGAGTGGGGGCCCAATGAAACTTTAGAAGGTTTGGTAACCGCATGTTCATGTCTTCCTAAGTTTAAGACAGGACTTACAGCAGGAGAGAAAACAACATCTGCAGCATGACCTGTTGCATCTAATAACACTGTTAGCTATAGCAAATTTCCGAACTTTATGCAGACATCGCATCTAGCAAATCAATTAAATGATCTATAAGTTGGCATAGGTCATCAAAATAGCATGCTTTGAGAGTTTCACTAATTGCATTTGCAAATCCAGCATTTCTGCTACACTGAGCGCTATAGTTCGAAATTTGCAAATATCCGTTAACTTAGCTGGTTAAGTCACTCATGAGCAGTTCTCATGCTAGTTCAGAACTGGCAGCATATCAATTGCCTCAACAGTTCAATAATCAATCTTAATATCCAAAAAAAATTCCAGAAATTAACTCATTCAAGCAGACTAAGCCATTTAAGTTCAGCAATTTGCAGTTCCATTATTTCCAGCAACTTCTCTAAAATGGCCTTAAAAAACAAACCATAATGTGAAAGACAAAAAAACACTGGTCATTGGGTACTGGAATTTCAACAACAACAACATTACACCAGTACCTCAAGACTCTCGCAAATTGCGAGGTAAAGAGGTCGGTTGTACACAGCCTAACATTTATACAGTCAGTTTTCAACTTCACAATTCAAGATCATTCACAGTCAGCAGCAACAACAACAACAAAAACAGCTACTACAACAACAACATTACTCCAGTGCCTCAAAACTCCCACAAATTACGAGGTAAAGGGGGTCGGATTTACGCAGCCTTACATTTACAGTCAGTCAGTCCACAACTTTACAGTTCAAGCACATTCACACAGCAATCAGGCAATCAACACAAACACAAATTCTGAGTAATGTAGACATAAGAATAAAGCAAAAAATTGAACTCACAGTAAAAAGTACAAAACCCATTACCTGAAGATCCATGAATTTGGAAAAAACTAAGAATCACACACAATCCAAGCACCAAAAATGACAATTCTGCCCCCATCTTCCTGTCAAACTCTGATCACAACTAAAATCAACAGCTTTCATCACATTCTAACACCCAAAATGATGTATACTGCACCATTACTCTAAAATACAACATGGATTTCAAGTTTTAGCAAAAAAAAGGTCTAGATTTTTTAGAACAGAACCAAAAACCAAGAAAATGGAAACAAGAAAAAGAGTACATAGGATGCAGTAAGTGGGACTCTAGAAGCTTAATATGGGTTTAGGTGGAAAGCACTTAAATGTTTGGTTTAATGTCATTAAACTTTGAAAATTGTATCAACCGCTTTTTAGGTTCACACGTTAGAAAATCCGATACGATAAATATTCCAAGTTTTTTTATGACACTCCAACAGTGCAAAAATTGAGTTACTTGTACAAGAGAAAGTTAAGCATAGACCGTAAGATTTGCACCCACAAAGTTATGGGACACTTGAAGTATGATCATTGGAGTGAGGATGATTAAATTTGACTAGACCAAAAACAAACATGATGGTAGGGTTGATTGTATTGCTTTGGACCGCTAGTGTTAAAAAAAAAAACATGGCACTTTTGTGATCAAACATTGTATTGCATAATCACTCTATAATCGACGTAATGATTAAGACCGATGTCTGATGGATACATAATTGCATTATTTCTATAAAACGAAGTAAAAGCAATGAAAATTATAATTTATTTTTGAATGAGAACATGCAAATAAATACACAATAGTACAATATACACAATCAAAGGATATATGGAGAACTAGTTCAATATCTTATTATACTAGTATATGTTTATTTTAGTGAAGCGGTATCGAGATCGGTTTAAATGCGGAAGATTTGCTTACAATTATTTGAAATCGTAGTTGAAGCCATCATTAAATATTCAAACTACGCGACGATCCAGTGAAATGTCAAAGGAAATCAACATAAAAAAAAAATAAGAGGAACAAGAAAATGGTGACATTAACAAATGTGACGGTACGGAATTGAATATGGCAGTATTCGGTATCATAAATTCTCATTAAAGATGGAGACTATCCGTCACAAGTTGAAGACAGATGGTGCCTCTCTTATAATATGGAAGTGACACTATCCATGAGGTGCTCCATTTCTCCTCCACTTGCCCTCTCACTTGCCTTATTGTGAGAGGGACACTATCCGTCTTCAGCTTGTGACGGATAATGTCGGTCACTAGCAAGACGTTTGAAAAGTATTCAGTATGCAACTACCTGAGCATGATCAGCATTTATGCATGGGAAGTGGGACCATATTTTAAGACAATGTGTAACTACTTTTTTAGTGTTGCACCGACTAGTCTTCGACAATAACCCATGGGTTGTGCCCGTTATCTGCGGCTGTTGGACTTCATTACATCGACTGACTAAAACGTTATAGGCTCCCAAGTGGGCTACTTACAACGACGGGTCGAAATAGATTTAATCGGGGCATGTCCGTGTTATGCTAGGCATTTGAAATTGTCCGACCGGTCTAGATTTCTCAATATATTATTTTGGGTGGAGTTGTGTTTATGACACCATAGCCTAAATTATGTCAAGGATAATTCACAGTCAACCAACGAGGTTGTTGCACAACCGAGTCACATGCTAACTACCTAGTCCACGGCTCCTACTTCTTCTCCTCAAGTTGTAACACCCTCATACTCCAAAGTGCCTTACCAAGGCCACCTTAGGTACGAGAATGCTACCATCTCGGTTTCCCGAGGCAATGATAATCACAAGACAATAATGAAACAACTTAAGTAAAGTAATTAAACGATTACATTGTTCTCAAATGTCAAACCAAAACTGTTAAACCATCAATCTGAAATACAAGTCTCAAACAACTACTGAAAGACTCGACATAACGCAGCGGAAAACTCTAATAAGGTGAATGCCCATCCATCCCACGTGCAACATAGCTATACCTGTTCAAATCTGTTCACCATCCCCGAATGGATCATCACAGTTACAACAAACAACACGGGGTCAATTACTGTCATGCAATCAAATCAATGAAACATAGCAACATTATACAACTTCCTTCACCACACCACCTCACACCACATCACTGACTACACACCCAAGGTGTGTAGCTCTGCCAGTGGGGGACCGCAGTCGTTCCCACCTAAGCCCCGCTCATCATATCGAGCGATAACCCAAGTTCCTTAATGTGCACATCCCCTCCCGCGGCGGGTTCCACGGAGGGKGAATAAAGGGCGTGAAGCCACTCCCGCAAGTGACTCTACTCAGCCGAGAACGCATCTCGCAACATACTCCAATCTCCACCTCCATCATACCGTCACATCATACCACACAAAACATATATACATCATACAAACACGATATTCATAATGTCACACGATAAGTAGTAACTGAGTAGGGAAATCCTACCTGGAAGCAATCACCGATCAGCAACTCAAGCAGTCAGAAACGGCCCTCTACGAATCCACTTCCTAACAACCACAATAACCATATATCACAATCCATACTAAAACCCCCAACCAAATTACCCTAACCCCCAAATTAGGGTTTAGACAACAACAACAAAAGGGCATAAAAACAGTACTAAGATCTTACCCTCGAAACAAGGAATACGATGACACAACCGACGCGGAAAACCACCGACTCAAGCTCCGAATTGCAAATAGCGCGAGATAACGATAAAGTAACTGTTGAGAGATTTCTTGTGGAAGTTTTTAAGGTTTTTGAACGAAATAAACAGTGACGAAGGATTAAAAGCTTAACTCGCGTTATTCACAAAACTTAATTTAATCGGCCCACACACGCAACTTACTCGATCGAGTAAGTAGGTTACTCGATCGAGTGGCCCTTACTCGATCGAGTGACCCAGCTACTCGATCGAGTGGCCTCTACTCGATCGAGTGACCCAGCTACTCGATCGAGTACCACACTTCCAGACTCTGACATAAAACGACACAGACTTACTTGACAGAGTAAGTCCTACTCGGTCGAGTTACCAAAGGCAGGGAAAACCGTAGTATTACAGTCTTCCCCCCTTAAAATGAACTTTGTCCCCAAAGTTCGACCCATACACATAAAACAGCACTATAAAAGACACAAAACCACTCCACGATACAACCACCACTATATATACTCGTACAMAACCCGACTCACCAAGTACAACACCACCAAACAACGCGACGACATCAACATGATTACTAGCATGCATAAACTCTCCCAACATAACATTACTGACTACAACCAGCATTAACCATACATTACTAACTACAACCAGCACTAACCATAACTAACAACATGACTAAAAGCCCCAAAAGATACATGCAATCATCTCCTACCCCCTAAAAAAAACATGGTTACGTCCCCGTAACCATACATACCTGATCAAAAAGAGACGGATACTGCTCCCGCATAGCATCTTCTGCCTCCCAAGTAGCCTATTCAACCTCATGATTAGACCACAGCACTTTGAGCAACACAGTCTCCCCGAACCTAATCTTCCGGACCTTACGATCAAGAATCTGCTTCGGAGTCTC
>VHZZ01000316.1:131486-153344 GCA_009801015.1 Silene noctiflora
AATTCACTTTTGTATTCTTTAAACGCTATCAATAATAATAATGTTTATTTATTGTTTTTGTGATGTTCACTACCTCGGAAAACCGAGATGGTAACATCCTTATACCTTGAGGTAGTCCTGGTAAGGTGCCTCGGAGTATGAGGGTGTTACACAGAGGGTGCGGGCTGGGCAGAGGAGAGAGCCGGGGATGAAGTGGGAATGGCGGCAAAGGTGGTAGTGGCGGGGGTTGTAGGGGATGGGAGGACGGTATGGCAAAGGTGCACCATTCAGTGGAGGTGATAGGCGACGGAGGAGGTGGTTGTTTGAGGATAGCAGAGTAAGGAAATTGATCATCAATAAATCGAACATGGCGAGATGTATAAATACGATATGTGAGTGGGTCAAGACATAAGTAGGCGCTTTGCGTTGTATAATGCCCAAGAAAGACACATTCCAGGGAACGGGGTTGGAGCTTATGATCGGTGTATGGCCTTAGCCATAGGAAACATAAGCAGCCAAAACTATGGAGTTTGGAAAAGTTGGGTGATTGACGGAATAGTTTAGTGTATGGTGAGTCGTTTTGAAGGGACGGAGTTGGAAGTCGATTGATGAGATATAAAACAGTAGAAAAGGCGTGAGGCCACAAAGAGGAAGGAAGTTGCGCGTGAGTAAGGAGGGACATGCTAGTTTCAACAATGTGTCGATGACGACGCTCAGCGAAACCGTTGTGTTCGAGGGTGTGAGGGGGTGATGTAAGATGAGAGATACCTGTGAGATTAAGATGGGCAGTCAGTTTTCGAAATCCCCCCCCCCCCATTATCGGAATTAAATTGCTTAATCGGTGTATTGAAGTAGTTTTCAACGATGGCACGAAATTTAAGGAAAGTAGACTCTGTGTCAGACTTACGCTTAAGAGGATAGAACCAAATATAATGCGTGAAATGGTCACAAAAATGACATAATATTTGAAGGACTCATGGGACGTGACAGGGGACGACCATAAATCGGAAAAAAATAAGATCGAGAGGTGCAGTAGAGATTAACGTAGATTGCCCAAAAGAGAGTTTGTGACTTTTATTGATTTGACATGCAATACATTGGTCGGAATGAGAAATACGGAAATTAAACCTAGAATTTAAAACTTGAATAATTTTATTTGAAGGATGGCCAAGACGGGGATGCCAAGATTCTTGACCAGGAGCTACGACGACATGGGCTTGAGGCGGAGTGGGAGACCAGACATAGGAACCATCAATAAGGGGCCCTTGAAGAAGGACCGCTCCCGTCGGATTTGCCTTAACATAAAAATAAGTGGGCGAGAATATAGCATAAGCATTATTGTCAGCACAAAATTGAGAAACAGATAAAAGTTTTCGAGAAATGGAAGGGACAACTAAGACATTAGTGAACTTAAGGGGAAAGGAAGAAGAGGGAACGGTGAATGAACCAGAGTGCGTGATAGACAGTGCGGAGCCATCGCCCATAACCAAATCATCGGGCCCTTCATAAGGTTGATGAAGAGATAGGGTATTGAGATCATCGGTAATATGATGCGAAGCACCACTATCAACGGTCCAGGAGTTCGGAGGCTGGGTGGAGGAATGATGGGCGGTGTGAGCTTGAGGGGACGGTCCACAGCGTTGACGAGTAGGGAAAACAACATAGGGATATTTGGCCTGAAAGTCACGGCAGTCAGAGGCAACGTGACCAACTTCATCACAAAAATAGCACATGCCTTTGTACGGTTTGGTGGAACCTGATGGTTTGGGTGGGTTGATGGAACGTTGTTGGTAGTTGTTACGGTTGGTGTAGGTGGAACAAGTGTTGTTGGTGCGGTAACTGGCGGCATGGGCAGAGGGAGTGAAGTTGGACGAGGCTGAGGAAGCAGGCGCATTTTTGAGACGAAGCTCGTGCTGAATCAATTTCTCATGAAGAGCTTCAAAAGAAATGGATGTATCGCAAGCACGAACAGCCTCAATAACAGCACGGTATTTGTCATAATTCAGGCCATTTAGGATACGGTGGGTGATGTCATCGACATCCATGGGGTGTTCAAGTTGGGCTAGGTCATCGGTGCAAGCCTTAATAGCGGTCATGTATTCAGTGATGGTCATATCATCGGTGTGGGAAATGTTCTCGAGGTGATCTTTGATTTGAAGACGATGCCCTCAAGAAGAGTTGGCAAAAGTACGGGTTAAGGTAGTCCAGGCGGCATGAGAGGTCGTATTATTGACAATTAGGGCAGCTATCGATGGGGCTAGGGTACCGGTGAGAGCACCGAGGATGAGTTGGTCTTGCCGATACCAGGTCGAATAGGCAGGGCTGGGGGCGATGGTGGTGGCAATTTCGGGTGGGGTAGGGTTAACAGTAACAGTTTTAGGTGGTTGAGCAGTGGTGCCATCAAGGTAGGAAAAAAGCTCGATTCATGATGGCACGAACTTGAAACCGCCATTGACGGAAGGTGACAGTGTCTTTGAGTTGAATGCAATGGGCGAAGTTGACAAGGGTCAGAGGGTGAGTCGGGTCAGCAACATTAGCGAGTTGAAGTTGGTTGTTAGCCATGGTGGTCGGATTCGAAGATCGGTATACTGACATGGATGATGTTTATCGGGGGGATCGTATTTGGCTCTCGCATTTTCTTGGTATGGAGGTCACTCCGACATCCGCTGGCTTGCATCTTAATCAGTCAAGTACATCTCCGATATTCTTACTCGCTACGACATGCTTGATTGTATCTCCTCTACAACTCTTATGCTGTCTTATCCGCATTTACACCGAGAAGATGATAAACCAATTGAGGACGAGTCCAAATACCGTGCTATTGTCGGGAGCCTACAATATCTTTCGCTTACCCGGCCTGATATTGTCTTTCCCGTGAATAAGCTTGCTCAATTTCCCATGCATCCGACATCGCTGCACTGGTCTGCTCTCAAACGGTTGCTTCGGTTTTTGAAGGGTACCAATAAGTACCATTCATCACGATATTCACTTACTCGGGCATACTCCGTTCAATCTTCATGCCTTTTGTGATGCTGATTGGGCCGGTGATCATCATGATTATATCTCTACCACAGGCTATGTTGTCTTCCTTGGTCAGAATCCTATCTCTTGGTCCTCTAAGAAGCAACGAGCTTTATCACGATCCTCTACTGAAGCGGAGTTTTGGGCCATTGCAGACACTACCGTTGAACTTCTATGGCTGAAATCGTTATTCAGTGAACTCAAGCTCTCATTACCGTCTGCTCCTGCCATCTTTTGCGATAATCTAGGTGCTACAAACTACTCTGCAAACCCTATTTTTCACTCCCGTATGAAACATCTTGCCTTAGCTTTTCACTTTGTTCGGGAGCAAGTTCAAATGGGTACTATACGTATTCAACATATCAATGGTGACGATCAAATTGCCAATACTCTTACAAAGCCATTGTCAAGGTCTCGGTTTTCATTACTTGCATCCAAGATTGCCCTTACTCTACGACCGTCCATCTTGCGGGAGCGTGTCAAGGATAATTCACAGTCAACCAATGAGGTTGTTGCTCAACCGAGTCACATGCTAACTACCTAGTCCACGGCTCCTATTTCTTCTCCTCAAGTTGTGCACATTTGTTGGTCAATATTGTACTCCTTTATTCTAGGGTTGTTAGCTTCCTTTTAGGCTTTAGTTATTGTACATTCAGTATATATACTTAACATATGTAATTAATTTAATTATTTCAATCAATATAATTCCCATCTAATTTTTTACACATTAGACCTAATAGACGGGTCAATCGATACAAGTCAATGCAAGTAGGTCAATTTCAGGTTGACAAGAGTTCTGGTTTTGGTTTTTGTCTATTGTACCCAATTTAGGATCTTAATTTATATAAAATGGGAAAGTATTAAATTTGTGGCAAATCTTAATTTATAAAACCAAGATTTGAACACCTACTTTAGCGTATAAATACTTATATACTAACCTATTGCGTATTGGTCCTTCTACCGACCCAAGTATATGTAACTAAAGTCCTCTACTATTTAAAACCGGCCTAATTTCATGTAACATATACTCTATACATGCTAGTTTGTTATGTTAGTTTGTTACCTAAGAAAAAAGTGCTCAACTCACATACAACAAAAATATAGTTGTAGAACATTGTTGTACTAAATTTAACCATGCAAATATGCAATCTCATATTCGTTTTGATCCGGTCATTTGTTTGTCTTTGATTTTGGCACAGAGACTAAGGAAAAAGGAACAACCCAATAATTAGATGATAAGTGGATCAAATTGAGTATGAAGGATCCGATTAATCATCAAAGACATTTCTAAAATATAAAAGGTAAATAATTAACTGAAACATACTAAAATAAAATAAGGAAAAAGTAATCGGAATGAGGGAATATTCGTCAGCAATTGAGAATTCACTATCTACTAACTAAAGGGAATGCGCCATTGGGCGTGAGATAATGAAATATATAAACTAGTGGTCTAAATGTGGCTTTTAAATTAGAGTTAATGTTGATACAACTTTTGATAGTGCACTTCTTATGAGACTCCCCTAAGTCATCATCATCACTAATTGCTGGCTAATCTAGTAATCTACTTACTTTGTTGACTTATGAATGTGCTTAATTGGGATCAATGCATAAAATAAGCAGAAATTTTCCATAATATCTTTTAACTTTGTCAGATTTCTCATGATATTCATACTTTTAAGAATATGGTCATGGTATCCTTTAATGTAACGGTTGTTGACGGAACGTTAAATTTTGATAATGCGACAATAATTAGTAATAAATTATTATAAATTAATAAGAAATAAGAAATAAAAATAAAAATTTGAACAATTCTCATGGTACTCCTGAGATTTGCACTTTTTTCCTTAAATACTCCTACTTTTGTCAAAAAAAAATGTTTGGCTGGATGTATTTCTTAATTACGATATCGAAAGGCTGCAATTTTTTTCCTATGTTAGTCATCATTACGAGATCTTCGATTTGATTGGATGTTAGTCAGCAACACCGCTTCCCAGTGGTTCGCCTCCTACTTCTGATTGGGGGTGGAGTCACTGGTGGAACCTCTCCGTGATGGTGATGGTGGTTATATTAGTTTCCGGTGTCATTGTTTACTCTTTGGTGAGTAATCCTATGACATTTATGAATTATTTGTTTTGTTTTTGAGGTTTTACTGTTGGTTTCAGGTTTTAGCACTAGGTTTAAGTGCCCTGCCAACTGATTTTATTTTATTTGTATAATTGCATTCAGATAATGATGATGATTGCGTATTCTTTGTCATTTTATTTTATTTTTGAAGAAATCATCTTAAGGGTACACTATATTAATAAACGATCAGCCAAAATAGCATTGTTCGCAATAATATGAGGAAACCTAGCACTATATAAGCCTAATGACTATCACATAGGAACCCTATTGCTTTCATAAGTCTTCTAGGCAGCGGTAAGAGAAGAGAAACCTAACTTTTCAGATATGAGGGATTCGTCTTGAGGTAACATTACGAAACCGTCTTATAATCGAACTGTTTTATTCGAACACCAACCGTGACCATACAGTAGGCCTATGATCAGACCCGGACCCACCGTGACCTAACCTAGGTTGTTGTGGCCACCTTGTGACCGTCGTTGACTGGTGTCAGCACGGTGGTTGATCGTGGGTTTGCGTTTTGTGTCGGTGTTTAAGACGAGCGTGAATGAGTGTTGTAACACCCCTATATACCAAGATGCCTTACCAATGCCACTCTAACATATAGAGATGCTACCACCTCGGTTACCCGATGCACAATATATCAAAAGTGACCATCAAGAAACAACATTAAAGTTAAAATAGTTTAAGTCATACATTCCCAAAACCAAAACCGCCGAAACTGTGAAATACGATACAATTGTCTCAAACAAAAACTACTAAAACCAACATTGTCATAAGACTTAGCGGAAGACTAGCTAAAGGACCAAGTGATGACTTCATCCCCAGCAACCCGCGAGCTTTTCAAGGCATACCTGCTAATCAACTGCTCACTATCCCCGAATGGATCACCACAGTTTTCAAAACACATAAACGGGGTCAGTTACTGCATAATAAGATAAGACAGTCACAACACAATAAAATCACATTCCTCCAACTCCGCAATATTCCATACACCCGACTGCACACCAAGTGTGTAGTCCTGCCATCTTACTCGTTGCAACAGGTATATCACTCTGCCAATGGAGATCGCAGCCTTACCACCTAAGCCCCGCTCAAAACCATAGAGCGCAAAATCCAATGATTATTAATGTGCACATCCCTCTTGTGATGGAAACCACAAAGGGAGAACAAGGGCATGAAGTCATTCCCGCAAATGACTTCATTCAACCGAGGGCGCACCTCGCGAACCAATACAATAACAATCATCCATAAAACTAATAAACGTACCAATATCATACAATACCATCATAATCATAATCACACTCATATAACCACATCATCATAACAAATTATACAATAACTGAGTAGGGAAACCCTACCTGAGACGTAAATCACAAGACTAGCGCAAGCAATCAAAATCTCTCTTCTACGAAGTCACCTCCTATACAATAAACATCAAATTACAATCGACACAACCATTAACTCCCAAAAACCCCCAAACTACCCAATTAGGGTTTAAACAAAATTACCAAATCAATATAAAAAAGACTTAAGGTTCTTACCCACAAAACAACGATAGCGACGGTATGAAAAGCCCTAAAAGTTATGCACTCTAGCTGTTGATTTGATAGTAAAAAGAAGGGAAGATTTTACGTTGTTTGAGTTCTCCTTTTGAAAAGTTATGAAAGCAAAAGTAAAAATGAAAGAAAACGTCGTTATTATATAAAAGCCTCCCATTTTCTTTAAAATCAAACCGGACGCAAAACTCGTAACAACGAAGTTACTCGATCGAGTAACTAACGTACTCGATAGAGTAGCCTGAACTCGATCGAGTAACTAACAAACAGATTTCTTCCAGACTTCATAACCTACTCGATAAAGTACCCTCTAATCAATAGAGTACCCAAAGGCCATAAAATCTGAGGTATTACAGGTGTGCGGTGAGTGTTAGGAGTAACGATGATCATGGTTGTGCTCCTGGTGGTGAGGCACAACCAGGGGATTCGTCGTGGTGGCTGGTGCACCGTTGGCCGGGAAGTCGAGAAAAACAGAGGGATTGGGTGCGTCATCTGTCGAGGGTGTTGGGGGTGTTAACGAGTATGGTTGTGATCGTGGTGATTAGGTGGTGATGCTGGTGGTGTTGTTGTGGCCAGGGGTGGACCACGGAGGTTGTGTGGTGGCTGTGAGAAGGTGGAGTGCGTGTTTGGTTGTGCGTGAACAGAGGGAATATAGCACGAGTTTTCTGGCAGCATATGGCGTGTCTGGGTGAGGTTGCGTAATGGTTGTGATGGTGGTGGAGAGAGGAAGATGCTGGCAGTGGCGGGGGTTGTTATGGTTGGCGGCAGAGACGGTGGCGAGAGGGTGATTGAGGGCGAGAAGGTGTCGGGTTTGTCGAGTGTCTGGGAGGAAGAGTGTGTGCGTGTGTTTTGGGGTTGGTCAAAGTATGTAATTAGATTACATAATTAGCCTTTAACTAATTTAATTTAGTTAGTTTCGTAATTTAGATAATTGATGTAATTAATTAATGTTTCGTAATCTGTTCTTTAATAATTAAACATAATTAGATTAGTTTGTAATTACGGTAATTATATGGTTTAGGCGACGGTTTTGTGGAGGAGCACTTTTGACTTGCTTGCTTAGCTAATTGTACAAAGTATTTGCTTACGAGGTAGGATAACTACTCAGCTCGTATTATTATTAATGACTGGTGCAATTTATTAAGTAATGTGAATTGTATGGATTATTGAATTATTGGATAGGTTTTGTTATTATGGTTTGATGCCTCATTTTCGTGTCTGAGATGAATTGTTTGAGTAATTATTATTGTTTATTGTTGTTGTATATCATTTGCATTGAATACTTCAGATTCGTTTTGGGATGAATTATTATTTTTGCATGACATGCTGCATTGGTTTCCCCTGGATGGTTCTGCAGGACTTGTCTCTGGGATGAGTTTACCTCAACTTAAGGTTGAGATGATTACATTGTTTTCCCCGGTCCGGGATTGACGGGATGAACGAGTGTTTCGGGTAATGAGCTCAGTTGCATTGGCATTTGCATTTGCATATCACATCACATTGTGCATTTTCATTTATTTCGTCTTTCTTGTTATTAGTTATTCTACTAAACCGTTTGGTTAACAATGTATTCGTGAACACTTGTGATGAACCAATTATTGGAGAGCAGATTTACTGACAGGTATTTGAGTTAGTTGACTTGGGAGCTCATGGGGATACGTGAGGATTTTGGCCAGCCTACCTTGAAGTCTAGACTAAATAGTTCCAGGCAGTTGATATTTGTAGTGTTCAGTTTTTTTTTCTCCGTTGCGCGTTGTAATTATTTATTATTTCAGTTAATCAATTTGATTAAATTGTAATAAAAATTTTATTCGCTAAATTTTAATATAAAGTATTTTGATTTGTTTTACTATGTTATTCACTACCTCGGAAACTCCGAGATGGTAACAACTCTATTTATTTGAGAATGTCTTGCTAAAGACTCTTAAATAAATGGGGGTGTTACAATACAAATTTATTATACTATATAGTTTTAATCGATAGCGGTGTGTGATAGACCTGACCAAGAGACTTCAAAGTAAATATTATATAGTTTTGGTTGAAATATAAATTTAGAGAACACCAGAATATGGTGATTTTCCTTAAAATAAACATGTCCCACTTATGGTATTAATTATTTAACATAAACAAATACTCCTTCCTATTCACTATATTCTTCCCCTTTCCTTTTATCACAAGAAATAAGAAAATTGATTTGAACCACACAAAACACACTACCCCACATGTAAATGAATTTGGACCACACAAATCAACCCAAAAAAGGAATTAGGGAAGAAAACCCGAATAATCCGAAAAAGAAATAGGGAACAAAAGAGTGAATAGGAGGGAGTATAATATAGGTATGTTATATTTTGGAAACTGTTAAAACGTAAATAAATCAAGTTAAATTTCTAAAAAATGTAATATTACATAATTATTTCGATTTGTTTTAATGCATATATGTAATATATTTATATAAATATATAAAGTCTTTTATTGAAATAATGTCTAAAAATAAAATAATTGTCATTTTGGTTTGGAATGCAACTTAATTGTGGAAATGGTGTCTAACTAGGTTAGGATATTCCTAACCTAAGACCAAACCAATTTTACCCACCTATCATCATTTTCACACGCTGACCCACTATTGATACCGCCTCTTCTACCGAACCCGACCCTGCCCACCCTAACCCACTAACGCTACCACCAAACACCATCCATACCATAACTACGTTCCACAACATTTACATGTCGACTTTCACAGCGGAGCCCACAATCGCCTCTCCCCTGCTCATCACACTCGGCACCCTCCCAGGTCAACACCAACCACGCTCTATGCTCGTCTCTACCGACGACGACCTCCATCCACCACCATGCTTAACTGTCCTGGACTCCCAAACCTGCTCCATTTATTCGTTCATATATAAAAATTGACATCACTAAAAGCAACATTTAACTACAATATCTAACAATTGATTACAAATTCTACAATTTTAATTCCTTGGCACCTTGTTCCCTCTTTTTCCATCTACCCCTTCTTCATTTTTACAAATGTTGAAGTCACATGGTGAAAGCGACAACGAAAGCTAAAGAAATGTTTGGAATTGGACTGTCCTTGCCCATATGAAAGGTGTGAGCTTTTTTGAAGTAACAATTTTCGAATGATAGCTTGAAGGAGAGGTGAGAACGGGGCGGTCGTGAAGGATGTGATGGTTGCTTGTTGGTACTTGTAGAGAAAATTTATTTGTAAGGGAGGGTGACTGTGAAGAGGATGGCCAGGTGGTGCTTGGTCGCCAAAAATCAGCGAGTGAGGTGGTGGGGTTAGGGTAACGGTGAGATAGAAATGGGGGTTGACGGTGGTAGTGGTGGTGGTGGGGTTAGGTCGTTATTGTGGTGGTGCTAATGGTGGCTAATTGGCAAAGTGGAAGATGATGGCGAAGGGTAGGATGAAGTAATGACGTGGGGGGTCAAAATGTTTAGGTTTGGAATACTCAAACCTAGGTGGACACTACTGACAAATAGGTTTCATTCCGAACAAAAATGATAATTACTTTACTTCTGAACATTATTTCAAAAAATGATTATATTGCATGCCTAAATAATAAAAGTAACTCCGTTAGTAGTGAAAAGAATTGTAGTAACATTATTAGATATAGTAATGTGATAATAATCACTCATTTGAATAGTCAAAATAACAATATTAACATCGAGCGTGCGTAGCTAAAGTAATAGAAGTAACAACGGGAGTAGTTAAATTATCAATATTAATGCGGCTTTAGTGAAAGTAACAATAATTTCGGCAGAAGTAGTGACAGTAACAATAATAATAACGAATGTAATAAAAGTAACAATACTAACAACAAAAGAAAGTATATATGAACAATAAGCTAACCAATCGATTTAAGTAAAATATTAATAACAGGAGTAGTAAATTTGTCTCATAATTTATTTTATCGTAATTTTAAGAAATGTCATAGAAAAATATATTAATGATAAATTTATGAGTTATGCAACTATAAAATAGTTTTATGTAATTGAAAATAAATTTTAATGCTAAATAGAGGCAGTTCGGGCGGGCCTGACACCAATACTAGTTTAAAACTAAAATCTCAAATACAACTGAATAAAAAAATTAATTATTTTTTTTATAATAAAGTTTATAATCTCAAACCAAAATCAATTTGATAAAGATTTTTTTTTTAAAATAGCATACCCGTGAAATTTTGCACGAGTTTAAAACTAATATGTCTAAAGGTCACCAATTACACGTGTTGGCCCTGCTCAACATGCTCTTCCGGCCCTCTCTCACAAGGCCTGCCCAGCCCGATCCTTCCATCTGGTGGCCCGTTGATCACTTGGGTCGAATCGAGGTTCATAATTTCGAGCTAAGCCCACCCTTGACTAGCCTAAGGCCTGCTCAATATCGACTATCACTAAAAACGGCCCAGCCAGCACTGTAACACCCCCACACTCCAAGTGCCTTACCAAGGCCACCTCGAGTATAAAGGTGCTACCATCTCGGTTTCCCGAGGCAATGTATATCATTAGACAATAAAGAAACATCATTTAAATAAGTAGTTAAGGTGATTACAACATTGATCAAACTGTCTAACAAAATACAACTGAAAACAAAGTCTCAAAAACCAACTACTACAGACTCGAACACAGCGGAAGACTCTCTTAACACTTCGTGGTGACACCCCCAGCTATCCCATGCGCATCATCTCATACCTGCTCAACAACTGCTCACTATCCCCGAATGGATCACCACAGTTTTTAAAACAATTAAACGGGGTCAGTTACTGCATACACAAAATACGAAACAAGGTACACACACGAGCATACACACACACACACACACACAATCCACCAACTCCGCCACATCTCCACATCACTCCGCATCACTGACTACACACACAAGGTGTGTAGCCCTGCCAGTGGGGGACCGCAGCCGTTCCCACCTAAGTCCGCTCATCAATCCGAGCGAAAACCCTAGTTCATTAATGTGCACATCCCCTCCCGTGGCGGGTTCCACGGAGGGCGAATCAAGGGCATGAAGTCACTCCCGCGAGTGACTCCACTCAGCCGAGAACGCATCTCGCATCATACTCCAATCACCACCTCCATCATACCGTCACATCATACAACACAAACATATATACATCATACAAACACAATAACCAATTACTATCAATATCAACATAACCGCATAACGAACAACCAACAATCATCTTACAATTATGTATACAATAACCGAGTAGGGAAACCCTACCTTTTCGCATTCCGCTATGACTGCAGCCAATCATACAATTGTACAAGCATATCACATCGTCACCTACAACAACAATCAATAACTACACATCATAAACTGGTTTCTACCCATAACCCCCAAATCTCCCAAATTAGGGTTTAACCAACATTAACGGAACAACACAAAAACGATACTAGGATCTTACCCACGAGACAAGGATCAACATGATGCAAACGACGCTGAAAACCACCGACTCAAGCTTCGGGATTTGCAAATAATGCGAGTGTACAAAGCAACGATCTTTTGAGAGGTTTTCTTGTGAAAGTTTGAGTTACAAAGTAATGAAATGTCGTCGATTGAAATAAATTCTTAAACTCGCGTTATTAACAAAACCCAACTTAACCGGCCCGCATAAGAACTTACTCGATCGAGTAAGTATGTTACTCGATCGAGTGACCCTTACTCGATCGAGTGCTCCTTACTCGATCGAGTACCACACTTCCAGACTCTGACTTAAAAAGACACAGACTTACTTGACAGAGTAAGTCCTACTCGGTCGAGTCATTAAAGGCAGGGAAAACCGTAGTATTACAGTCTTCCCTCCTTAAAAGGAACTTTGTCCCCAAAGTTCGACCCATACACATAAAAACACGATCTAAGAGACACAAAAATAACAGACACAACACAACTCCACATACAACCACAGCCATCTATACCACCACCACCCTGCATACTCATACTCGAATCAACTCACCAAACATCACACCAACCAACAACGTGAACAACACCAACATGATCCATAACATAAATAAACTCCCAAAACACAAYTTCACTTACTCAACAAATGCCGCTAACTCTGTCTTAGAAACATACCATCCACTAACAAATCCAATACCAAGACGATTCACCAAGCTAAGTCAACCACCAAAACGGAATGTTATAAGCACGCTACTCCACAATGGTCGAATCAGGGCCGACTAGGCTGAGCCTAGCCTACCGTCGAATAAGTTTAGCCCGATCTTAAACCGACTCGTGACCAAATCATGGATTCATGTCAATGACATTTCCTTGTAAAGAAAAAATTGAATGAAAATGAGTCAATCATAAACTTGACATGAAGAAGTAGTGAAGAACCATCTAGAAAAATAGAACACCTTAAAACTCAGAAAGTCACACTCACTCTTAAACCCCTCCAATTGACCAATTGCAAACCCCTAATTTCAACTCTTAAACCCTAATCAGCTTCATTCTCCATTTTCTCCCTCATTTCGCAATGTATCGAATTACATCTTCATTAATCAGGTATCTTATTACAATCAACCATTATTCATTTACGTAGTTTATTCTTTGTAAGCGGTATTTTAATGGACGATAAACAAATGATTGGAACTGATGAAGTAATTTATATATCAAGTATCTGACTGAATTTGAAATCTTTTTTGGTTTTTTTTTTTACTTACCATTATTCAAATCATTTTGTTTGCAGGTCCTCTGCTTCAAGAAAACTGGTATTTTGTTCTCCTCTCAATTACTCATGCCATACATTTTTTTAGTGGCGGAACTAGGATTTGACGTTAAGGGGAGAAAAATATCAGTGGAACGGAGCACTAATGTAAATCTCGATTGAAAACTTTAGCTGTTTATATTGTTTAGGGGCCGTTGTTCAGGTTGGCGATCGCCCCGCCTTGCCCCCGCATAGCTCCGCCAGTACTCAAGATCAATTCTGTTTTCAATCGTGTATGAATTTATTTGAAATGGAGGTTTATTTGTTTGAGGGAAATGGGTAGTGCAAAGAAGTAAATTTAGTTGATACTCCGTCTAGTTTATGATGTGGGTTAAGTCTGTTATTGGAAAAAAAAGCTCAGCCGCCCCTACTAGCCCCGGCCTAGCTCTACCAGTGCCCAAGATCAATTCTTTTTGCCATTGTGTAGGAATTTAGTTGAAATGGAACATGGAAGGGTTGTTGGATTGTGGGAAATGGGTAGTGCAAAGAAGTAAATTGATTGATATAGTTTGTAATGTGGGTTATTTGTTATTGGCAAAAAACTCGATAAGAACAGTTGAACATGTTTGGATAATTGAAGTCTGATTGTTTTTATATGGGTGAATTTCTAGGTGAATTTTAGCAGGGGTGAAGCTCTAATGTAATTAAGTGAAGTAGAAAAAGACTGTAAATTTCAATTAAACACTTCAATTTTTCCATGGTTCAGGAGGCAACTGCCATTGCTAGCCCCTGCTTAACTCCGCAAGTGCCCAAGCTCAGTTCTTTTTGCAATTGTGTAGGATTTTAGTTGAAACGGAAAGCTCTTTTTTTTTTGATTGTGGGAAATGAATAGTGCAAGGAATTAAATTGCTTATTTGATTGTGAGAAATCGGTAGTGTACAGAAGTAAATTGATTTGATCATTTGATATAGTTTAAGTTGGTTTAATTTTGTTATTGGCAAAAACCTGAGAACAATTGAAAGTTAGCATTTTTCAATCATTGAAGTCTGATTTTTTTATATGAGTGGATTTCTAGGTGAGTAGTAGGTTAGTTGCCAGTAGAAACTATGTTGCAAAAGATATCAATTTTGGTACTGGAGCTCGGGCGGCAATGCTGCAAGGTGTTAATGAGCTGGCTGAAGCTGTGAAGGTGACAATGGGACCAAAGGTATGATTTTGATGCTCGTAACGCCTTAATTGAGGAAAAGCTGCATTAGTTTAGCATTATTTGTGCATGGTAGTGAAATGTATTTGTAATCTTTTCCTTATTACTCATATATGGCACATATGGCCATGACGAGGCCAATGAGGGTGGTATAAGCTATATTACTCAGACTCTTCACATATCCTTGCTTACGTATGTTATACACCCGGCACTTGGACATAGAACTTGGAGTTTTTATGAAATACTTATAGATGTGTATGGACCTTTACAAACGTACCCATGGGAGGTATTTCTAATTAAGTCTGAGTAACTAGGCCAATAGTGGTGCTTCTAATTGAAATCAAGGGCATATAGTTGTAATGATTTGCATGATATGTGCAAGGTAATCAAGGAAGCATGTCTGCATGTGCGTCACCACGACCTAAAATTTTAGTTTCAATGAAATTAAGGAGACAGGTCGCATAGTTTATTTTTAAGATGTTAAATTTTATATGTTTGGCATTACATTGTAGAATAAGTGGTGGCTAATTATAACTAATTTTTTCTTAATGTTTGTACAGGGTCGCACCGTCATTATTGATAGGGAACATAAAGGTCCCAAGGTTACGAAGGACGGTGTTACAGTTGCCAAAAGCATCAAGTTCGGTGACAGGACAAAGAATCTTGGTGCAGAGCTTGTGAAACAGGTTGCAAAGGCTACCAACACTGCTGCAGGAGATGGTAATTATCTTCTTCTTTTGCTTTCATGTTTAATTTAGTAAGTATATTAAGCCTCTCACTATGCCATGATTTACTCGGTCCTGAATCGTATATCTGGTATGCACAATTTCACAGGCCTTTTGATATCTTTGTGGTATTCCTATGAAAATAATATTTGGCGTCTGTTTTTGTTAGAAATAAAATATGAAAAATTGGAATTCATCTGTTAGACATTCGGTTGCATAGCGGTGCGCTCACTAATGCTTGAATTAGTTTATAAAGGGCTTTATCTTTATATTTAGATATTTGGTTCCAGCTCTTATAATATGACGACGTGATTCATCTGTTAGTCGTTCAATAGGAACTAGAGCGGAACAACTTTGAAGAACATATTGCTCTTATAGATGAACAATTAAGAATATTAATTAGATTAGGTAGCTCAAGTTGCCACTAGTTAGAGCTTGGTTGGGATGGCAGAAGGAAATTGGTGGTTGTGAATGAAGTAAAATGAGGTGTGAGAAGTGGGCAAGCCCATTTTCCTCTTTTAGGTAAACTTTCGTGTTAACCATTTTCACCTTTTTTCTTTTCCTTGGTTCTAAGCTTGCATAACAATTACTTTGTCCTACGCAAGATATTGTACAGAACTTATTTAGTCGATTAGACGTACTTATTTAGTCGATGAGAACTTTGACTTACAGTTTGCAATAATGCTTTGGGGAGTAAGGATCAACTTTGATAACATGTCATACATTAGTTGGTTGTACAAGTTGAATGCTATACCCCTTTATCCGAGGCGTTCTTTGTATACTTTAGGTACAACTTGTGCCACAGTTTTAACTCAGGCAATCCTAGTGGAAGGCTGCAAGTCCATAGCTGCTGGTGTTAACGCAATGGACTTGCGGACTGGAATAAATATGGCAGTCGACGCTGCAGTATCCAACCTAAAGAGCAGGGCTGTGATGATAAGCACGCCAGAGGAGATCACTCAGGTAAAACTACTCAATACTTAATTGTGGCTGTGAGTATATAAATTTGAGTATATCTACCTTTGTTATCCTATGAATCTGTGCTAGCGGGGTCGTTTGATGCCACATAATCGTGTAATTCACTGTTAAGTATACTATAATTCTCACCACCAGGTGGTGGCCGTATTTCTCAATCTTTATAAAATTCTCACTTTCATAGAAGGATATTAGGAGAAGAAATTTGTGGGGACATTAGTTCATGAACTGTTGATATTTCTTTGTGAAACAGGTGGCTACTATTTCTGCTAATGGCGAGCGCGAAATCGGCGAGCTTATCGCTAGGGCGATGGAAAAAGTTGGCAAGGAAGGTGTAATTACTGTTGCTGTAAGTTACTATTCACATCTGTACCTTGTCCAGCCAGTTTCCTTTTGGGGAAGTTCATAAATAATAAGCCATTAATCTCAGGATGGTAACACATTGGATAATGAGTTGGAAGTGATTGAAGGCATGAAGCTTGACAGGGGTTATATTTCTCCTTATTTCATTACTGATGAGAAGACTCAGATTTGTGTAAGCATTAAACAACACTCGCTAGAATCTCTGCCTAAATTGTATATGTATTGATGTATCACAACTGTTTTATTTGTGGATTTTTAAATTTGTAGGGTCTTCCACTTTTTTTCTCTTGTTGTTTGCCATATGTATTTTCCGTCCTTGTTTTTAGAAATAGTGAACTGTTTTCTTTCCTTTTTCTATTGGTTTTGTCTGCCTCTTGTGTATATGGTGTTCTTTTATGCTTGTATGTTACATTATGAGTGAGCTGTTTTTATCAGCTTGCCACTTATATTTCGTCTTGACAGGAACTGGAAAAACCTCTTGTGCTTATCCATGAAAAGAAAATTTCAAATGCAGAATCACTCGTCAGAGCATTGGAGTTAGCTATTCAGGTTTTTGATTTCTTCTTGTTTTATCGCTTATAATACTTGGAACAGCTGGTGGCCAATCTTCTCGTATAATTACACTTATGGGTTCTCAACAGACAAACAGGCCTTTATTGATAGTTGCCGAGGATATTGAGGGTGATGCTCTAGCGCTATTGATTCTTAACAAGCATCGTGGTGGGCTTAAGGCAAGTGCTGTCCTTGCTGCGTTGCTATTTTTTTTATTGTGCTCTGTGATTATGTTGTTGTACTCTAGTTGATTTATGTGTTTGCACAATTCTCGTTGTTATCTAGTTATGTGATGTGTTTGCACAATTTGTTTCATTCTGATTATGGTCAATTCATAGTTTTTATAATGACAGGAAGAATCACGCTATGAAACGTCTGCACGTTTATGGAACCATAATGAGACGGTTTTACAAGTGATACCAACCCATTAGTCATACAATGCGATGGTTAATTGAGAAGAATTTGGTTCTTACTTGCGAGACCGTCTCTTAGAAGACTCATTGCTTCATAGGCGTATGTTTTATGTTGCCGATGGATTTTAATGTTGCTGATTCACTCTTATGTAGTTGTGTGCCATTAAAGCTCCAGGATTTGGTGATAACAGAAAAGCTAACATAGATGATCTGGCTGTTTTTACAGGAGGAGAGGTATGAGTATGAGTGTATGACATTTGGATACACCACACAAGCATGTAATTATAACATCTCAGTATGTAAAAATGAGTGTCTTACTGTGCAGGTTATTTCAGAAGAGCGTGGGTTGAAACTTGATAAGATTCGACCTGAAATGCTGGGTAGTGCTAAAAAGGTATGATCGTTTTTATAGTTGTTCTGTACACTAACAAATTAGAAGCCTTCTGCGAAACTGACTCTGGAATGAAACAGGTCACTATCTCTAGAGATGACACCATAGTTCTGAGCGGAGGCGGGGACAAGAAGCTGATTGAAGACAGATGTGATGAGGTATGCAAATATCTTTGTAACCGTTCCAACATTATAATTCTGTACAAGTTTTTAATTATTTATTGTTACCTATTGACAATACATTTTTTTGCATGACCTTTTTCACCCTCTTTCTGTGAACGATCACGGTTTTAGCCGTGACTAACCCTTTGTTCAGATGTGAGGAAATGGACAGAAAGGGAGGAGATGAGCAATAATTTCCTTATTTGGATACTATGTTGGTTGGAGGGCGACGGAGTGATTCATTTAGCCCCTTTCTCAAGCCAAATTAAAAAATTTCCAACATAGGAAAATTTGGCAGGAAAATATCATCTCTCTCCCTCCCTCATTTCCTTTCCTTTCCCTCCATTTGGCTCCCCTTCCATCCGAGTATCCCAAACAAGACTTAATTGTTCTAGGTGTTTATCTTGTAAAGACATTTTCCATCCCAAAAGACAATTATAGTCCAAACTTAGTAGAAGTTAGAAAAATACGAACCCACCCTTTCTCTTCTCTTATTTTTTTGGTAACGAAACAAAGGGTTAAAGAGTGGTGCTGACTAGTAAAGTTTTGCAGCTTCGGACAGCCATGGAGGAAAGTACTTCCACGTTTGATAAAGAGAAAGCACAAGAGCGGCTGTCAAAACTTTCTGGCGGCGTGGCTGTTTTCAAGGTGTGCCTAAACTTCCTGAATCATGGTTGATATCTCTGATTACTGTATCATTGTACCATATATTAGCAGTATATAATGTATTATTTTATTTGTCACGCAGGTTGGAGGTGCAAGTGAAGCTGAGGTTAGTGAACGTAAGGATAGGGTAACAGATGCTCTAAATGCAACACGAGCAGCAGTGGAGGAAGGCATTGTGCCTGGTAAGTTTGTAAATCTTTTTTCTTAACTTAGGAACTAGCAGCACACCCACGGAAACTTGTTTACGACATACCAAATTTGTGAGTGATTAGGCTATTATCTAAAACTATAAATCTTAAATATTTGAAAAATGCGACATAAAAAATATTAATTTAGGGTTTACAAAACCTCATTTGAGGTTCTCGACCTTTTAATAAACTCAAGGTGACAAGCGATGTCTCTATTTCAGGTGGTGGAGTTGCTCTTCTTTATGCTACCGAAGTCTTGGAAAATCTCCAGACTAAAAATGAAGATCAAAGAAGAGGGGTTCAAATCGTCCAGAATGCTTTAAAGGTGTTTCTTTTTATCAAACAACAATTTATTCTTATCGGGAGTGTATTTGTCATCTATTCTATAACAAAATCTTTGATTATTTCAGGCACCTGCGTACACCATTGTGAAAAATGCTGGCGGTGAAGCTCCTCTAGTAGTTGGGAAACTGTTGGAACAAAATGATCACAATTTGGGATATGATGCTGCAAAAGGTATGCTCCTATGTACCTTACCTTACTCGATAACATTTTACACACCAGTGAGGTTTTGCTCAAACCCAATTCCTTTTGATGAAAATAGAACCCAAAGAGGGAAAACACAAGTTCTCATAGTCGTTTGATGCAATCTAGTGATAAAATTATCTTGAGATCTAACCATAAAGTAAGGTGGTCATTCCTGAATTTTTGTATTTGTGGGTTAGCGGATATTTAGGTGGTGTTTTTAGTTAATTGACTTGGTTTCACATCCTGAATTCTTGGTTTTACAAATGTTGAAACTTTCGGAGGTAAGATGTCAGCTCAAAAAATTGGCGGAGATTGGAAAACCGGTATCCTATCCGTCTCGTTGTCATTGTACAATTATCGTCGTTCTCGTTTTTGGTGCAGGCAAGTATGTGGATATGGTGAAAGCTGGAATTATAGATCCTGTTAAAGTGATCAGGACAGCCTTGGCTGATGCTGCGAGGTAATTAAAGGGGCTCTTACTCTATGTTTAATCTGTACATCTTGCAGAAATATTTGACTGCATAATAATCTTGTTAATTCCGGTTTGTAGTGTCTCCTCGCTTCTGACCACAACTGAAGCTGCCATTACCGAGGATCACGAGCAAGGCAAGAGAGCTCCCCAACGAGTACGGGACATGGACCAGATGGACATATGATAGTTTGAGTTATGTACTCGTGTAGAACTAGCTCTCAATCCTCTCATGCACCCTTCGACTACAGACTAGAAGAGTTTCTAAAGATTTTGCCGGCAAACATAAATCCTATTTCAAATTGAAGGAGTCATTATATAATTTACTTGGTTCTTGATTAAGGAATACAGTACTTCGTTTTGTTCTTATAAATATACCTCAGGCGTCCTGAATCGTTAGTTGATGCTTTGATTTACCATTTTATTGTTTGATCATCGTAACCATTTTGTACTCAGATGCGCATTATAATGTTTTATAGATATAGCCACAATACTCAGGAAGTCTGTGTATCGTGACCTACAGTATATTACAAGTGTTTAACCTTTCGCGTCTGTGTCCCATTGGCCATTGCCCGTGTATTTTGATGACGACGACATGATATACGATTTTATTGTCATATTATCTCAATTGCAGTCACTGGTACCAATGTACCATGGCAAGTAAGCCATGGTCCTTGGACGAAGGCACACATCGCAAGTTCACAATTAGTTATAATACGGTGGCGCATTGAAACACATGTTAGGGATATTGAATATGACTTCAACAAAACCACATAAAGAAGTATAATTCATAGAACTTGTGTATAGACTTGTGCTGACAGAATCAAAGCTAATACTCACTAGATTCCATATTTCCATTTATGTCCTTTTTTTCCTTGAATATTCAACTTTGCGGTTATTTTCTCACAATGACGTTGTTTGATAAATGGCATATTAGGTGAAATTAGTATATTTCGGCTTTAATAGTAGATTGACCAATCAATCTACTAATTTCATGTGTTTGGTACTTTGGTTAATAACATATTCAGATAGCATATTGACCGGAATTTACTATTATTGAATATGCTGCTAATAGCAGCATATTGTAAAAATATATTCATTTTATACATGAAAATGACAAATTGTTCTATAATCTGCTAATTACCAAACACGTTTTCTTAATTCTACTAATTTAATTTGATGTCAAACCTACCACTGAAATCTGCTAACGGGTTTTGAAATCTGCTTGGTTGATCTGCATTGTTCCCGTCCATCTGATTAGGTGTTCCCCTTTCCCCTCGTCCCTTCTCCCACCTTTCGGTCCCACTTCCGGTGTCACTAGTGTCTGTCAGTGTCGTCCTCTTGGTTAGCCTTGTTGCATGTAAGGCGGTGGTCCTGAGAGGTTTTGTTTGGTGAAGTGGGTGTCTTTTGTTGGTTTATTTGGTGTCTACCGGGCCAACTGCGTCTTTCGTGAAGTGTCCGATGAGTGTCGTTTTCTTAACCTGGAGTAAGGTTATGGTTTTTCGGGGTTTCTTATGTTTGAGATGTGCTTGGTGCCTTGGTTGGGTGAAGTTGGGTTTGGCAGTGATGTTGGTTGTGTCGGATGTGGTGGCATCCACCTCTATCTAATGTTTAATCTTCATTTACTGTGCTTGTTGTTATCACAAATAATAACCTTCTATAGATTTATCTTAATGTCTTTTCCATGGATTTTTGGGGTGTCCTGTCCTCTCATCCATGGTTTTTTTGCTTTAGTTAATTCGCTTTTAGTCCTAATAAATCTCAATTATGAGGCTCTTGTAGGGTAATATCCGTATAAAACCCTAATTTTAAAGGATTATAACATAAAATTTGCCCTGCGATTTATAGTCATAAACGAAAAACAATGTA